>JAAQPG010000590.1:0-44203 GCA_013186905.1 Fusarium udum
TCTTGTCCCAGTATGTTAAATAGACCTTTCCGCACTTTGGGTCAGTAATTCCCTCGAATTCGTCAGTGCCTGTCGTGTCTTGATGTCGCTGACTTAGTCGAGTCTGGCGTCGTGTTAACTCTGTTGTAGCATCCTTTTGTGTCTCTTTGTTAGTAGAAGATGCGCGTTCTGACTTTTGGCGTTTGGTTTTCGTTATTGGACTCGAGAAGTTTCCTTTGCGTTTAGTCTGACAAAGTTGGTAAGTAACATGTCAAACAAAGTCGGAGGTGAATTGGCTTACTCCTCCTGATCTAGTTTGTCGTGGTGATGGGGGGGCTTCATCAGGTTCAGAGAATTCGGCTTCAGATACCTCATCATCCTCTTCTTCCGATTCGTCCTCATCTTCGTCCTCATTTTCATCCTCCTCTGCTTCGTCCTTTTCATCCTCTTCTGCTTCGTCCTCTGCTTCGTCCTCTGCTTCGTCCTCTTCATCATCAGACTCGTCCGCTTGTACCGTGATGGTTTCAGCGGCCGGAGTCGGTGATGGACTGAAGGTATATCTGGCATGACGAGCAGAAATATCTTCGCGAGCAGCAATGTCTCGGCTCGATGCCTTTATTCGATTGCGAGGCTTTCGAGTCCTGCTTGCGATAGGCTTATCGTCAACAGATTCTCTCTCGACTGGCTCTGCTTCTGCTACTGCAGCTTGGTCGCCATCAGGCTCTTCGGTGCTGTCCGCGCCAGCTTGGTCGTCGGCGGGCACCATCTCCATAGGCCCTTCCTGTGCCGATTCCTCAACGGTTTCACCTTGTGCGGTTTCTTCCTCCGCAGGTTCCTCGTTGGTAGGAACCGCTTCGAAAGGTTCGTCTTCTGTTGGGTTTTCTGTAGGCGGCTCTTCTATGGGTTCTTCGTTGTGAGGTTCAGTCCCAAGAGGTTCTTGCATCACACTGTCCTCTTGGGGTAAGATGTCTTCCGCAGGTTCTTCATCAGCACCGTCTTCCATGGTGTCATCCATCAGGTGATCGTCAAACATTGGTCCATCGTCCATATCATCATCTGCAGAAGCAGGGACAATAGGCGCCGGTTCAGGAAACTCGGGCTCCACGGGCGCGCTCTCAACTCGGTCAGTCCCAAGCCTCGTAGTGTCTGGCGTCATCTGAAAGTGAGATTGTCCACTGGATGTTCCCATGAGTTGAAAGAGATGATCGCGGAACGAGTCCATGGTTTGCCGAACCTTCTGCGCGTGGACTCTCTCATAGTGCTCAATGTTGGCCTTTTGGTCGATTTCCAGTTCCTTCTTCTGGCCGCCCAGCTCAATCAGGGTTTCCTGAAGCCTGGATGTTTGATCCGGCGGCGCCGATGGTAATTCGGACCATATTTGCGCGATGCGATCTTGAATCGATCTCAGCTTCTCCTCATAAATCTCAGTTGGTGATTTGATTGCCGCGAAAACGGCGTCATAGCGATAGACGGCATCTTTGACATCTCGAAACTGTCGCAGAGGCTCGTGGCCTGCCATTTTGGCTGACTCCTCTGTCGGTCGCGCTATCGCATCAGCATGCTAAGAGTGCGCTGAGTCCTTGGGTAGTGGTTGCTGCTTGCGCGCCTATCACTTGATAAGGCTCACGCCGTGTCGTTGAGTGGGCGCAGAGAGAGTGAGATTGTTTGTTGATTGATTGATTTTGGTGATGCAGTGGAGAGTTGCAATCTGTATCTGCTGCGCTGACGATTGCAGCTCAGGCCAGAAAATTGCAGGTAAGGGGGCTAGTGGCGTTGGGACCTAGTCCTATACGGGGCTAGATATCGAGTTCTCATTGGACCTGGGAGCTCAGTTGTAACGAAATGCAAACATGAGGTAGCTCTTAAAAATGGAGCTCCAATCTCGGCAAGTAAAAAGCAAAACAATTTACGTATTGATGCCTTAGGCAATAGTGTCTCGATAGCGCTCCTCATCGAGCAAAAACGCTTCAAATCATCAGGAAAACACGAAAGGCATCTAGATATCGCGACAAAAGTTGAGTTCCACGCGCTGCGGGGTATAAACACACGAGACGAACCTGCAGCCTCATCCCAATTCCACGTCGGAAGATCCCGGCTACCTCAGCAAGCTTAGTTCACCATCTCTAGACCCGATTAGACTAAGCAGATTAGGAATAGCTTAGCCCCTGAGCCGGGCCAAAACTCGGTTAGAAGGTAAGCCGCGTTAAGATCCCGACAGCCCCGCTTGTACTTCTTGTTGTCTCCTCGTCATGTCAGTAGTCTCAGATACCCTATAGGAGATACAAAAGTTATTACTACGTTATTATCTTCATATACTATCTAAACAAAGGTAGCTACATAAAAGAAACCTTAAGCTTGTATGCAACTTTGTATTTTTAGATTCTTAAACATATACTTATTTATTTAGCCTATTTAAATTGTAGATAGCTAATAGTCCTGTAGTATATATAAAATCTAAATATCTTTTTTTCCAGTCGAGAAATTAAAACTTGTAACAAGGTTTCTTTAATTTTATGAATAATACTACTTGCAGACATAGAGTATCGCGAATGCCCAACTTCAAGTAGGCTATGAGATACACACTGACCATATGTTTAGATATCAATAAACAATCTGTCAAGCGCACATGAGGTATGTACACTTGATGTACTATGAGCTCATAGATTGAAATAAAGCACAAGGACTGCCCTCAAAATCGTTCAGCTCAAGCCCTTTCGCATGGGCAAGCGTCAAGCTGACGCGTGAAAACAAGAACTTGTTCAATGTACAAGGATGATCCGTGGACCTTCCAGGCACGCGCCAAGGTCGCGCCGCAAAGCCAAGAATCATATTCCGAGCATCTTCAACTCTCCATCCATCAAATGGCATTGATGGTCTAACAGGCGTGAGACCTCTTGTTCGCATCTGCTTCATCAATGAGCCGAGAAGCATACTGGCGCATGTTTCTGAGCAGCCGGCTTTGCCTTCGAGGAGATCTTGTTGGAGATTGTAGAGATGGCCGAAGAGAGTGTTGAGAACGAATTGACGGTTGTCGTCAATCTTATCTATGCATTATCAGTATCGTCGACGACAAAGAAGTGGTTTGACGCGTCGTTACCTAATATTGGCTGGGGTATTGGTAGATCAACCACGTATTTGCCATTGTCGTATAAGAGCAGCATCTTCGTCGCGGTTGTAAACAATGATTCTTGCCTGAAGACCCAAGAAATAAACAACCATCGCATCGGATCTTGCTTGACGAACTCTTCCGGCGGTCCGAGATAGCTTACCCAAGCAGCGAAAACCAGCTCCATGATCTCGTGACACCCGTAGTAATCGACAATAATCGCTATGTGCGAGAGCGTCTCCACCGATATCCGTTTCGGGACCTCGCGATGGTGACCGTGGATAATATCGAGCAAGATCACGAGTGCCTCGGCATCCCATTCGCTAGCTTGGAGCTCATAGAGCCCTTGGTCATTTGGCCGAGACTCTTTGAATTGGCTTTCCAGCATCGCCCGGAAAACCGGTGAGACAAGACTCAGATGTCTTGATGAAACCCGGAATTCGACCTGAATAGACCCGCTCTCTTCTAATGAACCTCTCGGATAACTCTGGTCATTATCCAAAGTCATCGGTGAATCGCGTCGGGCCTTTGTTGTTTCCATCAACCCCGCCTCATCGGACCCAAGCCGTTCATACTCCGGCTCCGAGTCCACTTGGACCTCATTTTCCTCCTGTAGATGCGCGTTGGGGTTTTGCAGAATGAGTAGAGTATCAGCACGAGGGTCAAACGTGAACGGCGACGGCTTCATTTTGGATTATGGGATTGTTTTGTTATGATTTGTAACTGGCAGGTTTTCATTGATTGAGGGGAAGCTGAGGCTCAGTACGCAACATGGCTGCGTCATCTGATCAAGTTGGAGTAAGTGATGAGCATCCATCATCAGCCGCTAGACCAATAGAGGCGGGATTTGGAGTCGCACACTACCGACCGCCGGCTATAATACCGAAATGCCGCTGATGTATGAGGATTTATTATAAATCCTCCATCGCGTTCACTTACACCATATTTGGATCCCTCGTTCGCGGCTTGACCATTTCGGCCTGGACTAAATGAAAGCTTTGGTGCAGACAAGGCCTCGCGCAGAACCACCACGACGAGTCTGGTTGCATATCATGGTATGTAGTTTGGGCTAACATTAATATGCCAACTGACTAAAAAGGCCCTGATGATAGATTGTGGAGGAGCGCTTGATAGGAATTGTTTCAATACGAGGCTGTTGCCCTCGGCGACCAAGATTTATTCAATGGCGTTATCCACATCAACCATCATCCAAGAATGCTGTTCTCAAGCATCTTCTCATCCTGTTCGCTGAATGTGAGCTCCCGGGTTACTCTTAGTCTTTGGGCCTTTTGCGATTTGTAATGTTCTCATCACACAAGAGTGCCGAGGAGACAATGACTAGCAGCGACCAAATGTCAATATGGCCTGCCACAGCGCTCAGAAAGGCTTAGCTGTGAACCAATTGCTTTGGTGATGTATGACACTATCATGTTGTTCCTAGATGGCCATGTTTGCATGAGTCTGAGTTGATCATCTTAGAATCATCCAGCCCCAGGTCATCCGAACAGCGTGGCCGCTTCCCCCCAAAGAAGTCGGGGATTTTGGTTGATACTCTCCTCACTATAGCCTGGTATACTCATGATCCCCCCCGTTGACGGCATGGACTCGGGGTCTGATCGTGGCCCGTGGACGTTGCGAGCAAGCTTCCTATGGCATCTTGGACGGATAAACGGCCATGGCAAGATGCGTCGGATACTTCGGCCTTTGGAAACTTCAGATTATCAATCAATAACTGTTCGCCACTGGATATACAAGTCAGCTAGCGAGTTGACTTGCCAGGCCACAGGATCAAGCCTTTACTTGTCCAAGCCCTCGGACATCTCGACTGACATATGACGACAAGAAGGAATCGGTTTGGCGACCAAATGATAGAGAATGCCGTGGACGTCTTCCGAGTCCTTCCCCGCACAACAAAGCTGCCTGGGGAGACCATGTCGAGAAATGTTCGTCAAACGTAGCCCGAATTGGAAGAAACCCTATGGCAGTCATGGCGACCGTATGGGTTGGGTAGCCGCTCCGAGTAAGGTACTGGGAAGTCTGACAAGTTAGTTCTAATGAATTAGTCTTTTGCCTTGTGAAGCAGCCCGGATACATCAATTTGCAGTGCTAAATCAGGCAGAATCAGGCAAGTCGCGTCGATGGCTTGGGAATCCGGAGCCGAGACCACTCTGAAATGGAGTGATCTGAGGTTGTGCTGTACTGACTATGAGCGGCTGATGCCCGAGTGTCTCGGGATCTACCCAGAATGCAACTCGGGCCCTTTCCGATATACTTTGCAAGGTTAGGGTATGTAGGGTGGCATTCAAAGTATGCCTATCCCTTATCCCTGTACTAACTCTATCTACCGGTTCGTTCGCTAAGTTGTGTTAGACACAATCCAGGCATACGCTCCAAAGAGTCTAGATTCTCTTGGCACTGGCTATTACAAATAGATCGATATTGATAAGTTTGTGCAATTTCACCTTTTATATACAGTGCAACCCCCTGATGAGTCACTCTTATCAGTGATTTCTGAAGTAGGCAATTCCCCAGCGTGAGGCCGGACTAAGTACACACACGATGCTGAAGGGACTTTGAGATAAGACGTATTTGATATCTATGTATAATAAAATAATTGACGGTTGGCTGATTTGAGAACTGAAGCGAGTCTGTCTGTGGTCCTTTCTTCAAGCATCGAAGACAGTGTCAAGAAGCCAGTCACCTAGCAGCTTGCAATATGCTTCTGTCTTGAGCTCTGCATCCTTTATCGTCTCTTTGTCTCCAACTCTCTCACGCATTGGAAGACTATCGAAACCATGCAGGACATCCGGCACCAGGAGCCATCTGATACTGCCGTTAGGAAAGGTTTCCTGCCAAGCGAATCGCTTATCTTTCAACTCAAGCTCCCCAGGTTTGCCAGGTTCTGAACGCCCGCAGCGAGCTATCTCGAAATCAGCGTCCGGGGTTCCGGATCCTCCCCTTGCTCGTGCCAAACGGGTTGCACACTCCAGACTCTCCTGTGCCAACATGTCCAGTTCCGATGCGATGATGAAAATATGGGGAGGGAGATCATCTGCATCAGCGCACGGGCCAGGACTCACGAAGGGATCTCGCAGGTCCTGTCCAACGGGCAGATAACTCCAATCGAACAGCGGGGCCATATTGAGGAGGAGATCGCGTGCGGACGTGCGCGGGGCGCCGAGACTAGCATCCGTTTTATACTGACGCGTACTAATTTTTGCCTCTGGAGAGCGGCTGAGATCAAGTGCGCCGTAGACAGAGATGGCTGCACGGGGAAGACAAGTGCAGTGGTTAGACTGGAGCAGGCGCTGAGACAAGCCCAGGCTCAGATTGCCGCCTGCACTGAACCCACAGACAGCGACGCGTCCGCCGTTTGCCTTGTGAATAGGGAGAGACTCATCATCCAAAGCGGCGTGGTATAGCGAGACAAGATCATCTAAGCCAGTAGGGAAGGGGGCTGCTGGGGCTTTGCTGTAGTTCAATGCAATGACCAACACGGAGTGAGTGTCGGAAAAGGAACGGTTCCAGGCGTCATCATCCTGGGGGGAGCCTATGCAAAAGCCGCCACCATGAATAGTAAACAGTGTTGGAAGTGTCTTGGATGAGCCGGCTTCATAGGAAGAAGGAAGAAAAATGCTACAACGCTGATGAGCTCCGGAACGTGAAGAGAGAGACTCCCAAATACAGATACTCCTCGGAATGAGAACCGAAGCCGACGCGTCAAGGGGTTGTGTTGAGGACTTACCGCACAGGCAAATGATTTCTCACATTGTATGTCTTGACAATATTGGGCGCGTTGGCAGAAGTTCTGCTGAATGAGCCCAACCAGTCGATGGTTGTCAAAGTCGCTTGTATTGCCCGGATTTGGACATTGTATGCGATGCGGCGCGTCCAGGGCGGGTTCCCCTTTACCAACTCGGTCTTAGCGTCAAAATCGGCCATTTTATTTTGTGATGGTGGTATCTAAAAAATTCTACGTGATGTTAGGCGGGACAGACGGGGCTCTTTAACCTGTCACGCAGTCTCGAGTAGGTCGGTCATCTTAACGCTTCGATTGGCTGTGTGTGAAGTCCACATGGGTGGTCCTGATAAAGAATTGCAATCAAGATATGGCCTCTAGTACCGGGCTTGATGCCAAGTATTTGCCGTGATGCACAACCGGAATGGAGACAAGATATTAAGCTTTCTCTGGCCCGAAGCTGTGATCGTTTCGACCATGCGTCTTGGTGCCATCCTGACCGAATATCTAGACTATTCGGGGTGCAAATACCGACGTTTTGTCTGATGCCATCCCATCTACGGCCAAAGAGCCCTTTGAGTTTGCTTCCCCAAGATCTTGAGACAAGGGGCTGAGCCTCTCCGCAGATTCCGTCTGGGGCCCCATTCGATTCTCGGTTGCACTAGCTTGCGTCTAGAGCCTCGTTTCTCCTGTCTTATCGAAGTCCCCCACGTGTAGCTATCCCTCTCCCCCTCATTGTGATGGACAGCCGCCGCCAATCTCAGCATGGTTCTTGATTCCATGCGCGGCAATCACGGCAGACGTTTCGACTCGATCCCATTGACTCACTACCGAACTGCTCAATCTTGCACAATACCCTGATTATTTATTGACCGAGGTTTACCTTGTACACTCTTGCGAGGTAGAAGAAGCCAGCGATTACCCCATGCTGACCATAGCATACCATCTCCTTGCTCACAGGGCGTTACAGTAGTGTCAAGCCTCCCCGCATTATTTCAATTTCCTGGGGCAATTGCCTTATCACACACAACTAGTCAAAGTTTAATTACCATCAGCGCAGCGTAACCTTCCAGTTGGTCAATCTATATAAGCCTGGGCCCCGTCTCTGGGTCAACTAATTTTTCAAATTGTACAACTCCACGTCTTAAGGTGGCATATCTCAGCTTCAATCGCCTCTTCTTTCTGCCACAATACATTACTCGATAGTCTTCAAAAGTAATTGAAGTCTGTCAACATGGCGTCCGACCCAGAGGTTTCTGTAGCGCCTACAGTCGACGCGAAGAAGTCAGCCCTACCCACAGATGACCAGCGACCCCCTTCAATTCAATATGTCGAAAGCCCCGACCTCGAGCCGACGCCCAAAGTCGCCATATCCACAATTTTGGCTGTTTTCGTAAGTTATATGCTCAAAATCTCCGTAAAATGGTGATCTGGGCTGTACTAACAAATGGTCTCCTCCTTGTAGTTCATGGGCCTGACCTACGTCCCCGCCATCGCGACCGGATTCATCATGCCTACTCAGATCCTTCAGCAGATTGCTATGGCTTTGGGAGACACCGAAAACATCGCTTGGATTCCTGGCAGTTGGTCCATCGGTTCTGCCGTCGCCTTCTCTATTGCTGGTGGTTTGAGTGACGTGTTTGGTCGCCGATATGTACTATTGTGCGGCCAGACTATCGTCCTGGTCGGTGGTGTAAGTTGCTAGACACGTTCTGTAAATGCGGTATGCTTGTCGTCTAACAGAATTGCTGGCTAGATCGTTTGTGCTGTTTCCCAGACCACATTACACGTCGTTGCTGGAACTACTTTGGTAGGCTTTGGTGCCGGCACCATTATGGTCTCGTATCCTGGCATCGCCGAGCTTCTCCCCAACAAATATAGGTACGTGTTTTAACCCAAAGTTCGGCCCGAGACCAGTTTCTAATTTAATTTATAGAGGTATTGGCTTGGCGTGGACCGAGTTCTGCATCACCATCCCTTGGGGTTCGTTAGCCGGACTCATCGCTACCCATCTATATCTCAAGGCGAGCTGGAGATGGTGCTATTATATCACCATCATTTACGCTGCTATCTGTCTGATCGGAACCTTCATCTGCTACTTCCCCCCATCTCGACCCCAGCATGACTTTGAGAGGACCCGCTGGCAGCAAGTCAAGGAGCTCGACTATATCGGACTTCTCCTCTTTGCGACCGGCCTTACTGTATTCCTGGTTGGCGTCACCTTCCTCGGTGCTATCCATAGGTCCATGACACTCGTTGCGACAACTATCTCGATCGGCGCCTGTATTTTCATCGCAGCCTTCGTCTACGACTTCACCGTTCCGAAAAAGCCACTTTTTCCCATCAAGATCTTTCGCATGTACCGAGAATTCACTGTGTATCTTGTGGTCCTCTTCGTGTCTGGCATGATCTGGCAGGGAATTGTCACACTCGGTAACCAGGGCACTTTGTTCATGTTCACCAACGATATTATCGAAATCGGTGTCATCTCAGTTCCCGCAAGCATGTCCGGCATCATTGGAGGTTGGATTATGCCTAGTCTTGTTCACAAGCTCAAGCACATCCGGTATCAGTTTATTTTCGCCCTTCTCATGCAGACTGTCTTCACCGCATCATACGCCGCCGTGGTCCCTAACAACAAGACTGGTTGGACTCTCCTACCCATGTTCGGCCAGTCCTGCTTCACCTGGGTTACAGTCTTGTCCTACGTCTCTTCCGGTCTCTTGGTTCCTCAAGAGGAGCTTGGAGTCTCGGCCGGTCTCATGGGCACATTCCGTAGCGCTGGTGGATCGCTCGGTAACGCCATGTTCAGCACGATTTTGACCTCTATCGTCAACCGCAATCTCGGCAACAACATTGCTGGGGCTGCTATCGGTGCGGGATACTCTCCCAAAGACCTGCCTACCTTGATACCAGCAGTCATCCAGAATGCAGTCGGCGTTCCTATGGCCATGGCCAAGGTCCCCAACGTAACAGAGCCAGTTCTCCAAGCCACAGCTGCCGCATTCAAGAACACATATGCCAAGGCGTTCAGAACTGTGTTTTACTCGACAATCCCATTGGGTGTATTGGCTATCATCGCGGCGTGCTTTATCCGTGATCCAAGTCACTTGCTTAACAACCATGTGGCTGTCCAGCAAGAGAAGGAAGTCCTCGGAAAGAAGAAGGATATCGAAATGGAGCCCAAGATCATTGATTAAACGTATTAGCATATAGGTAGTCCAGATTGTTATATGATCAAGTAATACGAGCCTACATATTTGACATGAAGAATATTCTTGCTATGAGATCGCGTCTCTGAACCTTAAACCTATACTAGTCGTACATGGTTGCATCTGACTCAATCAAACGATGTCAGTGGTTGCACTGATGGCGCAGCCGCGTTTGACCAGGCATGAATAACAAAGTTTGACTTGAGTTAGACTGACGTAGGTTAGACCTTGGCCCATGCTCGTAGCTATTGCAGCTTAATACGGTGGTGCTAGAAAGCATTGACAGTTTTATTGCCAAATCACCTGACACCTGTTGAAGAACGAGTGATCAATTGCCTTCAGATATATCTTACAAAGCTTCATTGCTAATACGAAATATAACGGTATGATCCAGGATATGTACTTTACAGAGGACTGATGACTACAGCTTAGACCTCTGTCCCCCGTCCAGCTTCGCCTTCTCGGCCGTACTCAGCTCTCGTCTTTCTGGACCACCTCGACTACCGTCACCAAGGAATGTATCCTCACGATGCTCATATTCAGTATGAAACCTCCACTTCTCTGCTAAGTGACTGGGCAGCTTCTTCTTCCAAGCTGATGTCATACATTCGCCCAAGACCGGGAGGAACTTGAAGGCGCTAAGAGATGTTAGTTAGGTGTCACTAACGAGGGCTGCTGTCACTTACTGTCCACTTCCGCCTCCGCCAACAAACAGATTCTTATAATCAGGATGATAGTCCATGATGAAGTCGCCAGGAGGTGTATCTGTGTACCAGCACAGAGCTACCCTAGCAAGGGCACGATCAGCCAGCTCAGGCAACATCTCGCGCAAGCCCGCCCGAAGGCGTTCTTCAGCATCAGCTGGAACAAAGTTCTTTCGCTCACGAGAAACAGGAGGAGGAACGGAGATGTTGGACTTGACAGAATTGTTGTCGCCCTTGGACGGTGCTCGAGTATAGCCCCAGCCGTGAACAGCAAACTTGAGCATCTTTGTATCCTCATGGGGAGGAAAGTTGAACCATCCGGTGGCGTAGTTCATGTAAATGGGAATGTTCTTGTACTTGATCATCTCATCATCTGTGAGACGAAGGAAACCGAGTGCTTGTGCTGTTGATAGTGTGGAGTTGTAAGTAGGGACGATACCGGAAGACCAGGCCCCTGCTGCAAGAATGAAGTGATCGCCTCGAACAGGAGTTCCTTCAAGGGTCTTGGCTGCTTTGATCACTCCTTGAGCGTCGCTGTCAAAGCCGACAACTGTTCCAGCTCGACCAGCGATAAAGGAGATACCGAGCTCGAGACATTCGTCTCGGAGTTGCTTGATGGCTTTGTTCGCATCGGCCCAGCCGCCAGACTTGTTCAAGTAGCCCTCAAAGTTAGGTTGGGCAAGTTCGCCGGTCAAAATTGGGAATCTCCGCTTTGTATCAGCAGCATCCGCCAATCTGGTATAAGGCAACTGCCGCTTATCAAGCTGAGCAATGGTCTTGTCTGTCCAAGACTTCTCAGGCGTACTTCTTGAACCAGCGATGACATAGTCTGTCTGGAAGAAAATACCCTTATACTTGGGGTCTTGAGACCATTTGCGATAAGCTTCATACGCAAGGGAGCAGTAATCGGTGTCGGCATAGTCAAATCGGATGACTCGGGAGATATCCGAGCTGGAACCATCCGGCACCTGAAGAGGTTAGCGGATCCACGTCACTGAAGCTGGGGTTCTTACAGGCGGCATGTGCCTGTCAATGACAGTAATGTTCTGGTGACCTTCTAGGGCGAGCTGCTTGGCTGTAGTAAGGCCAAAAAGACCTGCGCCAATGATTACGATCTTGCTGGTCTGATCCATGATGATGTGATGGAGGGAGACGATGCTGTTTGGTAGGTCAGATTGAAAGTCTGGTAGAAAACTGACGTCTGATATACTGCACCCAAATGTCCGGTGGGGACGGATGTGAACTCGTGCGCGACCCTATCTACAGAGTCGATGTGCCGTGCACGTGAGCGGATCCCCAGCAAGAGAACCAACTTGCGGCCTGTCAACGGATAGCTTATCCATATGATCGAGAAATCACATTTCGACCTCTGGATGATCCCCCGACCATCTTACTTCTGTCCCGACTTCTCTCAAAAGGTCTACTATTCCACCGTTTGGCCTCCATACTCCTTTAGGATGATCGATTAAGTGCTAGCCTGTTGGGCTTGACATTTCGAGAAGGCGTGCAAATACAAATATATATGCTTCCAATTATTTGATCAAGGTTGCTATGCAGAGAATGAGGAAGTGACTGAAGCTACTGTATGTCATAAGTATCCGGCATGAATTGTGAGAAGATATCATTCAGATTCACTTCCTCAAGTTCCCCAACATCGAACATGAAGGGGTCAAATGAGTCCTCTCTTTGGCTCGGAGCCGACTGGCTTACCCGTGTCTCAGCCAAAGGGTGGATGTAATGTGTTGAGATGCGAATCATAGCATCTTGTGGACGACCCGAAATTTCTCCGTATAGCGGCGTCATCTGGCTGATCTTGGGATCTACCAGAGCCCAGAATAGAGCTGGATGGAAGACAATAGAGATTCCCTTACCAGCTGGTGGCTGAGAGTTATTATCGGCGGTAGAGTCCAGGCTTTGTAGTAATTCGAGCTGAAAATCCGTTAGTACACCAGCTGAGTAACTGCGAGGTACGCACCTTTTGCGCAATGTGCGGCCATGTTGATGACAGCCTTTCCAAGAACCCTTTGCACCACTCTAGATCGCCCTTCGCCTTTTCCGCGACCTTCGGATCAATCGCGCGTTGGAATAGCCAAGGAATCGTTGCGACTACTGCTACAAGCTGCCCTACTAAGGGGTCACAAATCTCGAAGCGCAGCTCCTCACATAGGCGCAAGAGTTTGAACACCCATGCTGAATTAAATAGAGCTTGGTCAACAGTCTGCTGCAAAAAGGAGCGGACCTGAAGTCCAGTTGATCTATCTCGCATAGCTACCAGGTGGATGAAAGGATGATGTAGAATAGCAGTGATGGCGTGAGTCACGACTTGCATGAGAAGCCATGGTATCCAGTACTCGCGCTGATCCTGAAGCTCGGCGGCCATCCTTTTAGTAAAATGGACGTTTCTCAGCAGATGGCTATGAGGAAGCTTGGTTTCATGTTTGTAAAGCTCTGCACAGAGGATGTAATGCATTGAACCCGGTAACCAGGCTGTCTCTGCTTTCCCGATTCTGACTTGGTGCATATATGATGAGAGATGACCCCACATCTCGATAACGTTGATATAATATGCGGTTACTCCCAAATCCTCAGATGCATCGTCCGAGAAGAGATCTGGAGGGCACTCGCCATCATTCGTGGGCGGAAGTGACGGTGGCCTGTGAGCGCTGGTTGGATATCTGTGTTCGTCATCGTCGTATATACTGCTACGCTCTTGAGGCATGAATGTTTGCTCTAGGAGGGCAACTGTCCAATGACATCTCAGACTGGCTTCAAGATCAGGTGAAGAGTCATAGAACGAACTTTGCGATAGCTTTCGCAGAGCCTCGAGTCGTGACATGGTTCCGATGCTCATCCACGCTCGGCCTGGCTTACAAGCTGGTTTACCTGAGTCAGTTTACCGCCAACGAGAAGCATCTGAAACCAACTTACCAGCGACATCAACTAGGACAAGCAAGCATAAGGCTTGCACAATCTCAAGCTTTGGAATGCCCTGAGAGGCAAGGATGGCGACCTCCTGTTGAGCAGAGCTGCCATACAACTCGACCGCTTTGACTTGTTTGCCATTGAAGAATTCATGCGCACTATACCGCACAGTGAGCGCCAAGAAACTGTAGAGAAGATATAGAGGTGCCGAAGTGAGAGTATCCCTGAGTTCAGATATATTGAAAAGTTGCAAAGGCTGGAGGTGGAGTTTGACACGATAGATCTCTATAAGATGGTCCAAAACCTCTGACGGTACATCTGGACTGGAAAGTTCAGCAACAACAGTATTTGGACGGAGATGGCAACATACTTGTTCACATCAAACGATGTATCTATCGAGGGGGGCGAGGTCATGCCAGGACTTGCGCTATACTCTGCTTGCAAACTTGTTGATGGGACACTTGCAGAAGCACTTGGAGAAGGCCCGGCGCCCGTAGCTGATGCTGACTATGGCCTAGAGATTAAGTCACTACTCATTAAATATGATTGATGGTAAACTTACTGAAGCAGCTCATAAATACCCTTCACTTGTGACTCCAGCATCTGGAAGCGTTCCTGTAAGTCATCCCTTTGGGCACTTTTGGTGTTAGCTTCCGCTCAACGACTGGTTTGATTGGCCCTACCTTTTGGCGACTCTGTTACTCTTTCTTGCAGCAGTCCTTACTGGCTCAGGGGATCGGTAGGTACATAATTGATTTAGTCGTCTACAGAACGAGCATGTCGGCTTTTCACCAGTGCATTTACTCTTCTTTTTGCTTTACACAAAGTCAAACCAATTAAGTCCGGTGATGTGATGATGGTATCTTACCGGCATGGCTCACAAGCCTGTTTGCTTCGGGGCTCCATTTTGAAGAAACTGAGCGGTCAAAAGGCCGGGGTGGCCGATGAAACACATCCGAGTTGTTTGTGATCCGCGAACTTGAATTGAAGACGAGACGAGACGAAATCTGGAAATTGGACGGAACGGCCGATAAAAGTGATCCCAGTGTTGTGATCCGGCGGATCTGAATGAAGACGGGGACGGAACCCGGAAGTTGAAATGACCTGAACGAACTTCCAAGCAACACGTGAGCGGAAGCTAGAAGATTTACTTGTATGGCTTTACCCCACCGGACCTTATCGGGCCCACGCATTACAAGACCAAGATCCGAAACGCAGGTCAAGAATGCTACATCCTTTTATATGTGGAAGTTGTATTATGGTGACTTAGTTCCGGAAATGTGTTCAAGGTGTCGCGCTGTTCAGAGAACCGACCTGTTACAAGAACTCATGTACTGCAGAGCCTAGACTCCTTACAGTAATTCCGCCCATACACCAATGGAGTCACTGTAAAAAGGTCACGAACCGCTGTAACGTTGTTTCTACGTATTACATCACTTGGAAGTGGCTTGCATCTGCTAGACATCGGTGAGGGGTCAAACAAATAACTCTTTTCGTCGTATCTTTTCTACTGTATTCCATTGTTTCTGACTTTTATCGACATCTAATTGCAATCATGGCAACTCACGCTACTTACCCCAGCCTACGGGACAAGACCGTGCTCATTACAGGCGGCGCAGAAGGTATTGGCGCTGCTACAGTGGAGTTGTTCACGCTACAGGGCAGCCAGGTCATCTTCATCGACATCGCTGAGGGCTCAGCGAAAAAGACAATTGACCGCGCAGTGTCGCGCGCGAAGGACGCCAACGTGCAAGCCAAAGCGCCCGTATTCTACAGCTGCAGCGTTTCGGATTTACCAAGGCTACAAGACACGGTTGAGAGAATCCAAGATAAATATGGCATGATACATATCTTGGTCAACAACGCTGCGGCTGCTGGAAACAGAGCCAGGCTCGAAACAGAAAATGTTAGGCCTGAAGATTGGGAGGTAAACATCAACACCAATCTTCGGCATGTTTTCTTCATGAGCCAAGCTGTTCTTCCGGCTATGAGAGAGGCAAAAAGCGGGAGTATCATCAATCTTGGGTCAATCACCTGGCGCATCCCCGCCCAAGGAACCCCAGGTACGTCAATATTCACATCTCACTTGGCAGTCTGCTGACAAGCCCAAGTCTACGGCGCATGCAAGGCTGGAATCATGGGTCTTACGCGCACTCAGAGTAAAGAATACGGTAAGTATAACATTCGCATCAATAGTGTTATGCCTGGTGCCATTGCGACCCAGCGACAGAGGGATGAGGTTCTCACGCCCGAGTATCGTGAAGAGGTTATGCGCGGCCAGAGCTTGCAGCGAGATCTTGAGCCGGAAGAAGTAGCTAAAGTGATTGTGTTTTTGGGTAGTGATGAAGCTAGTGGAGTGACGGGCAGTTCTTATGTTGTTGATGGCGGTTGGTGTAGCGATCCATGAGCAGCGGCTAGACCTATACTTTATACTGCAATCAAACGCGTCTATATATCGGAAGTAAGACTTATCAAGTTTCATTTATGCGATTCCGAACTGATGCCTGTCGCGGAGGCATCGTCCGGTGAGGAAAGTTCCTGATCAAATATCGGGCCCAAGATCCGAACCCCCTCATCTCAGTGGATCTACATGAGTGTCAGCGAGCGGGGAACTTCAAGCCACGAACTGCATCAAGAGCTCAATCAGGTTCTCACCAATACCCGTTGCCAATTATACTGCTAAAAATTCTTGTTCAAATATGGAGCCGTGGCACCACACAGCGACACAAATCCTGGAGAATATTCGCTCTGGTAATCTCACAGTTGAGCAGTATGCTTCGTCACTGCTTGAGCGGATCCAGCAACGAGATGACGATGTCAAAGCTTGGGCATATCTTGATCCAAAAGCTGTTTTGGAACAAGCTAGGAAATTAGATCAGGTGCCAAAGGACCAGCGAGGACCACTGCACGGCCTTCCTGTTGGGATCAAGGACATCATATTGACCAAAGGTCAACATCTAAAAGCATTCATTAGATGTGCAACCAGTCGCTGACAAATTATCAGATATGCCGACCGAACATGGCTCAACTATCTATAAGAACGATCATCCCGTAATCGATGCCGGATCGGTCATGGTTCTCCGTCAAGCAGGATGCCTCATCTTCGGTAGGTCAAGTCAGCCATTCTGAACGACGAGTTCTCATCACTTTCAGGTAAAACTACAACAACCGAGTTTGCCGCATCTTTCACGGGTCCAGGAACTCGCAATGCCCATAGTACCTCTCATACCCCAGGAGGCTCCTCAGCCGGGTCAGCAGCTGCAGTAGCAGACTTTCAGATCCCCGTTGCTCTTGGTTCACAGACTGTAGGCTCCATTGTTCGACCAGCTGCATTCAACGGCATCTACGGTCTCAAGCCTACGTGGGGAGCTATCACAAGAGAGGGACAGAAGTTCTGTGCTCCAACTGTTGATACGATCGGCTTCTTTTCCCGCAGCATTTCCGACTTTGAGATCCTAGCTGATGTCTTTGCTTTGCACGATGACGAGAAAAGCACATTTGAGGATATCAAGGGCTCGAGATTTGCTGTATATAGGACTTCGAAGTGGAATTTGGCTGGAGATGGCACGATCGCGGCTATGGATAAAGCTGTAGAACTTCTCAAAGCACATGGCGCCGAAATTGAAGAGCTTGATCTCGGCCCAGATTTCGAACAAGTCATTGACTGGCACTTGACCCTCGTACGCCTCGAGGGTGCAACGAGTCTATGGCCAGAGTATTATCAGGACAAAGACAAGCTTGATCCAGTGTTGGCGAAAGGTGTTCAAGAGAAGCACAAAATCTCACGCAAGGCCCAACTCGATGCTTATGACGGGCTTGCAGCTCTAAGACCGCGGTTTGATAAGATAGCAGATAAGTATGTCGCTGTACTAGTTCCGAGTGTCTTCGATGAAGCTCCTGAAGGCCTCAGGAACACTGGAAGCCCTATTTTTGCAGCGACTTGGACGGTAAGTAGATCTATGCTGGATCTTGGACTTTGCTAACATGGACAGGCGTTACATACGCCGGTGGTCAGTATTCCAGGTTTTCGTGGGAAGAGCAACTTGCCTGTTGGTGTTTCTCTTGTGTCTGCGAGGCTTCGTGATCGTCACCTCCTCAAGGTGAGCGAGGCGGTTGGTCACATCTTCGAGGCAGAGGGTGGATGGAATAAACAGTCTAAGTCAGGGTAGTCACTCGACTAGTCGTTGTCATCCCAAGAGCTTTCTTGCAAGGTTAGCCTAGAATGTTAAGAAATATTCAGTTCTCATCCATATGGGAGTCAAGAGAATGCATGATTGGAAGTCTTGTTGCTTGTCTAATTCTATGTCTATTTGAACAGTAAAGATAAAGTCATCCCGTCTATCGTCGATGATCATCCTCCTCATCGTCAGACCCTATCAAGAACTCCTCTTCCCTCCTCAACTCTTCCATCTGGATATCATCATTCTTCAGTTTCGTGTAAACCTGTCTCTGCCTCCACGTCTTCAACCTTCTAACTCCGTACACAACTGCAAGCACAAACGCCGACATCACCACGGCCATGATCCCTAGAGACCTCCATAATCTCCAGCCTCGTATACAACAAGGATACCAGGACATAAAAACACCAACTGCCCACTCTTTCCAGCCCATCTTTCGGGCATGATCACGCACAAGACCCTTGCGAACAAGATGCTTGAAACGGGGACCATTGGGTCCAGAGTTGAAGCGCTTGAGACCAAAGTGCGGCACCGTTTCTTGCCGTGGGTCAGAGTCGGGATAGCTGATGTCACCCCAGTGGCCAGTGAAGTCGAACCATGACGTGTAATTCTGAACGGGCTCAGTCGAAGATGGTTCAAAGGGTGAGATAATTGGAGTGATGGTAAATGAATCGGGATTGAAACGATAGTAGTAGGCTGATTGAGCCGGGTTCCATAACTTGCCCTCGTCGCAATAGTCGAACATCGCCGCGTTGTGAATTTGGTGGCTGTGGCTTGGTGAGTCATCGTCTGAGAATAGAATCATATTACATACCCTCTTTGTGGATAGTTGGCGTGCGAACCGAGGGCACTATACACGATAGGCTGAGATACTTGTTAGCCAATGAATCCCGAGGGAGATGAACACTGCTCCTACCCTTCCATCAGTGATGTTGATCGTCGAGTCATCCCATTTGAAACCGACGCCGTCAATATGCTGGCTGTAGTAAATACCGACAGGAGTCCCATTGTGAAATCTGACCATATTGTGCTCCCTGACATCAAAGGTTAGAGGAACCACTGACCGTGACAGGGAGTAGACTTACCAGTCTCCAACATGGTTGCCAAAGTGCATGCCTGACGATAAGTTCTCATCTCCGACTAAATGATTGACGGGTTCCATGACTTGGGTGATATTTGGCCCCTCGTTGAATGAGTAAAAGTAAAAGTAGAATGCATCGATGTCAACGTCGCTCTTTTCTACCAAGATCACGGCGCAGGGTACTGAGTTGGCTATCCGGCCAGAATCATCTGGTGCTTCACCCAGAATCCATTGAGGATAAGTGAGAGGATCTTCCTTGGCTGTGAGCGCAACATCTTCACCACCGTAGCTGTTGAGTTCCCCAAGATTCGAGAGGTCAATGGATGAAGGCCCACTAATCGGTTGCTCATTGAGTTTCGGTATTGTGTTGATGATGTGAGCTGATAGATCGCTAGGCATGAAGCGATCTTCTGGGTGAAGCCATACTAATGGTGCTGCAATATTCGCTCAGTACTGAAGACCATGATGACGATCGATAGACGAGATATTACTCACCATGATTAGCGACATAATCTGGACATCGATTAAGACCCGAGGCTTCCGCAGCTGCCAAGACGTAACCAGCATCAAGGCAGAAAAGAAGCAGCGTCGTTGGTATCAGCGAATGTATTGACGCGTCCCGAAACATGTCGAAAGGCCTCGTGTCCCTGGGGATCTTGAAATTGTTTGGAAACAGATCTCACTAACCCAAGTTAATAAAGTTCACGCGCGATAGCGATAGCGATATCAATAGCGCTGAGGTAATCATAGGCCGGGATCTTCGGCTGAAAACAGAATCGATCTCATTGGTGCTGCCGTAATTCTCCGCTCTTGTCGGCCAATCGATTTGTCGCTGGCGAGTGAAGAACTAGGCAATAACCGGATACGAGATCTGTATTTAACCTGAAAGGTCACTCACTGAGAAGAATGATCAAGTTTAAAGGAATGAAGATCCATAGCTCAACATTGGACGCGTCAGGTCAAATTATTTGTAATAATTCACAAAGTACGTTTAGATATCGCTCCCGGTAATAATATCCATCTCGCTCAACGGAACCAGCTTCGTCCGAAAGATCAACTTGTGCACAACAAACATGACAATGAACAGGATCAAGCTAATGTACGCCGTGAAAAAGGAGCTGGTATCCCACTCGATAAACACCTGAAATCCACTCGTAATAATAATCAACACGCTGAAGAACAGACCATACCAAGACAAATATGGCTGCAAAGGCGCAACGTAGGGTAGTTCGGGTCGGGAAATCCCTTGCACAGCCAAGGCCTTCATGAATCGAATATGACAGAGCGAAATGATAGCCCATGCGATAAATCCCGCAACAGAGGTAATGCTCAAGAACCAGTTGAACACAACAGTTCCGTCGTTGGACAGATTGAGGAAAGACAAAAAGCCGACAGCGGCGCAAACACCGACGGCATTATAAGGCGTTCCGAAACGGTTCGTCTTCTTCAGAAATGCCGGTGCGTGGCCCGAATCTGCCAGAGAAATGAGAATACGGCTGCTTGAGTACACGTCCGAGTTTGCAGCAGTTAAGACAGCAGTCAAGAGAACCGCATTGAGGATGGAAGGCAGTATTGGAACACCAGCCAATTGAGCGACAATAACAAGAGGAGATGCCGAAGCGTCTTGCGACTCGCTGAGAAGGTCTTTGTTTGTGGATGGGATATTGAGTCCAAGGAAGAATACGGTCGCGATAAAGATTGAGAAGACGCCCCAAAAGGTCCAACGCATCGCAGAAGGGATCGTCTTGCGTGGATCCTTTGTTTCGCCCGCACCGATGGCTACCAATTCTGAACCTTGATAACTGAAGCCAGCAGTGATCAAGACGGACCAAAAGCCGACGAAACGTCCAACATCTCCTTCAACAAGATGCTCACTGAACGCTCCAGGGTCTTTCCAGTACTTGAACCCGAGATATCCTTGGTCTCCAACGCCGGCATTGACACAGATTGAAAAGATGATGAAGCCGATGATAGTGATGACCTTGATGCTCGAGAACCACATTTCGAACTCTCCGAACCAACGAACAGGCATGAAATTGGCCGCAGTGAAGAGGACCCAAAACACAGCGATCCAGATACCGATATTCAGTCCCTTCTCCCAGTACTGAATGATGAGTCCTGCGGCGGTCAACTCAAGCGCAAACGTAATGGTCCAGCTGAACCAATAAATCCAACCCATGGCAAAGCCGAAGGTTGGGTCGAGAAAGCGCGAGGCGTATGTTGTAAAGGCGCCTGCGACGGGGATGTATGCTGCCATTTCGCCTAGGGCTGTCATCACGGCGAAGAGAAGACTTCCGACGAAGATGAAGGCGATGAGGAGCGAGACAGGGCCAGCTGTTGCGAGGGCGTTACCGGTTCCGATGAAGAGACCTGTACCGACCGCAGCACCGATGGCGATGAATTGGAGGTGGCGGCCATGGAGGGCGCGTTCAAGTTCAGTGTCGTTGGTGCCATGTTCGATGGACTTGGTGGAGGGGGTCGATTCGTTCACCTCGGGATGAGGGTCTATCTTGGCTTGGATATCCATGGTCCTGTAGTTCGTCATGGTGTAAACAACATGAATGCAGCTCCTCGGGAATCAGATGGCGAGATGGCTTCCTTTTCACTGCTCTGGACAGCCGATTTCGGGCCATCTGGTATAGTAAGTCATGTCCGAATACTCGGAGCAACGTACGAGTGATTGTGCATCTTGTCGATGAAAGGCGAACTGTGGAGTCATGGAATCACAAAATTTGATATCCATTATATAATAGCTTAGTGAGGTGTCATTGCTATTCCCTTCTACCCCAGTTCCAGAACCAACCCCACGGAACATGTGGATCTTGGGCGTTGAGATTCGAGCGCGATGTTGTCGCCGCATCGCTTCAAACACCCGCCTTGGCGCGACATCTTATCGTTTGCCGATCGATCGATAGACTCTCAACAGTGAATGGACTAAGTTTTGATCAAAATCTGCGTTTAGGTGCAGGCCTTTGTTCTGGATTGAATGAGCTAGTGAGAGGTCATGTCTAGCCAGGGCGGATGTTCAAGTTGGGCGTGGTGGGGCATGTCGAGATGTCGCTTTAGGGCGGAGGCTACAGATCTGTGCTTGATTGCCACCTACCCTTTCAGGAAATCACTTGAGCCTGATTGCAGAACCAAAAGAGCCTCTTGGTCTGTTTAGCACTTAGGAATTTAAGCAGTGAGATTGAGAGCCTCAGTAGACGTTGCACTTGACTACCTATCAAGGTCACCGTCATTTGCTTGGAGGTGAACACTATCATTTAAGTATGTGGCAGAAAACAAGCATTTTTGCCTGACTCTTCAGCGATAGTATCTAGCGATGACTACAATGGATAAAGGAAGTACTTGTTCTCCAGATCAGTCAAGTCCAACATCGAAACATCCACCTTGACCTTGACGGTCTCACCATCAACAACCTGCTCGACGTATCCTTCACCATGGTTACCAAGCGCTTCCTGTTCAGAAATCCACTGTCGTCGCTCCTTGTTTCTCTTAGAGAGGATGAACCGAATCGTGATCAACAGGATTGGCGTCAAGGTGAAACTGGCCACGATCTGGACAATCCAAGCAGGATAGTAACGCGGTCCTCCAGTCTTCCATAGCTGTGGCGAGATGATGTTCGAGATTCCATAGAGCACCATGAACATGGCGTTGCGGGTGAGACGCTTTGTATGGCCGGCACAACTGGACGATACCCAGCCAACAGAGATGATCCATGTTTGCGCGAAGCAATTAGGGGGAAGAAGAAGGCAAGCAAGCATGGGAATAGTATTGCCCCACGGAATGGTGACCATACCGATACTACTTGCGATACAAGGTACGCACCAAAGTGCAGCCCACCAAGCGCTAT
The DNA here is from genome assembly GCA_013186905.1 of Fusarium udum. Taxonomy (NCBI): domain Eukaryota; kingdom Fungi; phylum Ascomycota; class Sordariomycetes; order Hypocreales; family Nectriaceae; genus Fusarium; species Fusarium udum. The sequence continues at coordinate 22,775 of JAAQPG010000590.1, forward strand.
GTCCAGGGAAGAAGCGTATCAGAAGCGAGGCTGTGATGCATGCAAGAATGGCAAATCCGCCAGAAGCAACCCAAACGAGGGTAGAACCTAATGGGGAAACACCAAGGTCTAGGAAGAGCAAGCTCTGCTGGTATGGAAGGTTATTCGCCAGCATGAGGGTAAATCCCGAGAAGGCTAAGAGCCAAGAGATAGGGTCCTTCAAACATTCAATGAATTGATGCTTCTTGAACGTCTTCTGCTCGATCGAGCTGCGGGTAGTTTCGTGGATGCGACGAATGGTATGGACCTTCTGCTCGGTGGTCAAGAACCAGGCCGTCGCAGGGTTATTGGGATACCAGAACCAGGTAATCACCGAGAGAACAAGAGACATGCCTCCCGTGATTATCATAAAGAATTTCCACGGGCTAGTGCTGACCTTGCTATACAGCAAACCGTATGAAACAAGGCCAGTGAACATAGGCGAGCCGATGCAAGAAGTGTAAAACAAAGGTTGAACCTGGTGGAGCTCCTCGGGCGTAAAGAACATAGCCATCGTAATCTCAAGAGCTGGAATGACCGCGGATTCGACAAAGCCGAGGAAGAAGCGAAGAGGGATCAGGGCTCCGTAGCTCTGGGCAACACAGTGGAGGAGGACAATGACAGCCCATGTAAAGATAATTCCTGAGATGAACGTGCGCAGGGGTAGCTTTTGGATAAGAAGTTGTCCAGGCACCTGACCAATAATGTAACCTGGAAAGATTAGCTGTGTTGACTGTCCACAATGAGGTTACTAACCGGTGTAGAAGAGGGAGTTCAAGTTGTTGTACTCGGAATTATTGAGCCCCGTATCCTTGAAAAGCCCAAGGAGTGTAGCTTGACCCAGGGTACTCTTATCCACCTGCCCACGGGCTGTTAGTGCCATTCACATTTGGAGATCTGTCCTACTTACATAGAGCATAAAGTCGATGAACGTGACAAGCAACAGGACGTGGATGTAAATCTTGCGCTTGAGCTTCTTCTTCTTTTCGGGAGTAAGCTCTCCAACTTCATGGCCGTGCTTCTCGATAAGATCAAGAGTCTCATCTGCAGCTCGGCCAGAGATAACGGCGCCCTCATTGAGTGAGCTACTGGAGCTTGCGTTAGCGACCTTGGGGTCGACTTGCTTCTCGTCACTCATGTTATCGTTGGACTAGAGACCGGTGGCGATAGAAGATGAATACGAGTGTGAGAGTATGTGAAAATTATCATCTTGCCGTCCTTCGTTACTCTTAAGTATGCATGCAGGATCTGTCGATAATCGGGTGCCGGCAAGATGACCTGTGACTTACAGGGTCAATATCTTAGGTTTGCAGGGAATCTTTACAAGTGCGGGTCTTGGTCCCATTCTAGACCTTGGACCATGTGCAGTTGTAACTGGGTTCCAAGTTCTAAGAACGGTCTTGCGTGAAAAGCGTTCGACTTCTTAACAAGAGCCTATCCACTACTCGCTTTTCGCCATACAGACTAGCAATCACATAATGAAAGTTGCCACAATATGTCGATTCAAGGGCGTTCTCACCCTGCTAGTTTGCATTCTCGGATAGATCCTGGAGAGTTAATCGAACCGCACCGCTGGGTCATGCAAGATATTGGATACCTCCAAGGCTCGAACTCCTCCAAGAGGTTATACGATGATATCGAGTCGCCTTGATAAATATAGAGGACCATTCACATGCACAACCTTAACAGTAAAAGAGTGATAAAGCGTCTCTCATTGTAATTTGATGTTGTATCATCTTCTTTGCGGAACCACTGACTCGGGTCCGACATGCGGCTCCGTAGTGGATACAACTCGGGTCGAAGGGCATTAGTAGATCATTCATTGAGCCAAGCCCATAGGGCTATTAGTCGGTAGCTTAAAGTTAGACGGATTTCTCTTGCGGATGCGAATTGCGCAATTATTCCTTGCAGTAACGTCTTTGATAAGGGCGCACAGTAGACTATGCGTGAACCCTTTCGGCATGACTCCGTTATATAGACGAATGCCCACGTGGGCTGATTCCGCGACAAGCAACCATGCAGTTATCCTCTTGTTTAATTCATGAGAAATCCCTCGCTGTTCTCTAATCACGAGAGATGAAGAAGATGCATCCTGTCAAATAGTCATTAGCATTCCGACATACCATCTACCATCAAGGCCAACTTGCCAGTCTTCTAAAGGCACTCTTTCCTCCAACATATTCGCGGCCTGCATAGCCTGGTTAAGGTTTGATTTGACAGCCAGCTCCTTCAAACGGTTGATGATATACAGCCTCGCAGGCGGAGGGCAAACTTCGGATCCTGCAGCGATTGCAAGTGGCCAGACAACATATCGTGAAGCCGTTCGAAACGGTGTATTCAGCAGCTCTAGTGAGTATGGAACACTAGCTAGCATGTCGTCAATGATATCATTGGCCTGCAGTGCGGCCTTGATGGGAAGCTGGCTCCAGGTGGCCTTGAGGGGATCATCGTCGCCGGGTTGATTGAGGATGACTCGATGGGGATTCCCATCGAATACGCTATATATCCACTCTTTGACTGTCAATTGCATGAGCCTAGCAGTGTTGTAGACCCGAGCTGACTGTTGAGAGTGATATCTGTGTATAGTATCCTTGTAAGCGCAGATCTCGACGCCAGGGGCATTCTGTCGGTATTCCTCGGAGGTGACGTCGATAACCTCATACGGTAGTTCTTTGAAGAATATATCGATAAAATCGGTAGCATTTTGATCAAGCTCCATGCACTTCCTCACAAATTCCGTCGCTAACATGCCTTTACTGGCATCAGACATTCTGGCGAACTGACAAACGAATTCAATCATGCGAGCCCTTGATTCATCGAGTCCCGACTGGCCAGAAAGGGCATAATCATAGAGCTGCAAGAAATCGTCTGCGATCGGGGTTGATTGCATTATGCAATTTGTGAGCACATTGATGGCGGTATGGTGGAACAGTCTGCGCCCCAATTCAGTCTGGAACTGTTGCCTTCCTCGCATCACCAAGAGTTTTAATGAACCTTGGACGTGGAATTCCCAGTTCTTTGTTGAACCTCGGCCTTCGAACACCAAACCTTCGAAAGTTGAGAGTAATAATACACGGAGAAGTGTCTTGTCGAGGATGGCTACTCGTGGATCGCTTAGATCTTGGTTCGTCCGAGTCAAGGCTTTGGAGTAATGGTAACGGGCTGCACGTAACAGATCACTTCGCCGATGTTCGAGAGCCAAGGATGCGAGGGCCGGAGCGTGGATAGCCTGTATTATGTCATCGTCTATGGCGAGAGTAGTTGTGTGTTGATGAAGGTAGGCGAATGGGCCGTACCGCGTAAAGACAAAAAGGAAGTACCCAAGCGCAAGTTCTTGAGGAGGACTTGAGATTCGTAGGCAGTCTATGTCAATGTCACTCTGTTGAATCGACTGATCAGGGGAGCTACAATCACTAGATGAGCTGTAGCATTCGGGGCTTGTTTTTGTGTTGACACATCTCTGACGTTGTGCTTTCCGAATGACAGTCGAGGTTTGATCTTTAATCTTGACTGAGTGAACGTCTCGATATCCAAAACAGGGAATTTTCATCCGCATACATGTCGAACAGGAGGGCTTTTTGAGGTCACACTGTAGCAAGGTTAGACGTTTAGGAAGAAAACATGCATACGGACCATACCTTTCTGCGCTTCTCTCGACAGGGTTCGCATGCTCGTGAAGGCTTGCCAGAGAAGACCATGGTTCCGATATCAGATGACCAGTTTCTTATTGGCTGTTGAAGGCTTTTTGGGTTAGTCCGCTTGGTGACTCTTGCACTTTTCTGTAGGCCCCGGAGCTGTATGACGGGGTCAGTGATGGAGGGATGTGTTGAAAAGGGCGAATGTTTCGACGAGATATTGAAGTATTTGGTGGTTCTTGGATCTGCTTGCTAGCGTCGAAATGCCCACCAGATTAGGATTAGCTCACTATTTGGCATAACATTAGACCGTTCAGTGATAAGCACGGGTATTACGGCACCTATCAGAGGCCAAACACACTGGAGGCCGTCGCTAAGCCATTTGATCCTTGCGTCATCTCACCCCAAGGCTCTGCCAAGTGCCGGCAATTGTCTGTCGTTCAACCAAACAACGCCGACTATCTCTGCTGTTCAAGCAACTCCATTCCATTGTGAATAAGTAGAAAGCGAAACCGGAGTCAATTAAACTAGTCTAATGGGTCACAGACGGTCTTCAAAATGGCGATGCAAGTGGGTGGGGCATCATGAGTGATCAGATTCAAAGTGACTCTTGCTGAGATGTCACAGCCAACATTGCTGATCAGACACTCAGTTGTGCATGGTCTGATTCGCAAAAACATCCTCGAGCCAATCAAGCGAAACCTGATTCATCAGCACGTAACCACCAACCTGACAATGAAGTCCAGCCCCCGAAGCCGTCTCAAAGAGATGATACGTTGCCCGACTCCCAAGCTGCTTCGTTAACTCCTTCGCCTGCCCAGGGAAGAACATATCATTCTGACCATCTCCTACAAAAACGGGCACCTTGATCTTATCCACGATGCCCTTCAAGGTGAACCCTTGCGACTTTTCCAGCAACGTGTACGCCGAGTGAGTCTTGAATGACCACTCTCCTTGATCGATGCCCCATCGCAGAGTCGAGGGCATGCTCGCGTTGTTCTGCACCAGATCGACCGCTTCATCAATCTCATTCTTCTTGCCAGCTTTGAATAGCTCAGTGATTTCTGGTCCAAACTGCTTAAACATCACCTGGCCGAAATCGAAGATCCCGTCGAGGGCGATCACTGCTGCTAGACGATGCTCGAAGGCTGCGGCACGAGGCGCAAGGACGCCGCCAAATGAGAACCCCATTAGCGCAAGCTTGCTGCCGTCAACATCTTTTCGAGAAAGCGCATAATCAACAATCGGCGTGACGACTCTTTCCCACTCAGGGATGAAGCCAAGATCTTGGCACCGACGGACAGTTGGCTGGCCTGGCCCCTCATAGACGATAGCATTCATTCCTCGCTGCAGCAAAGCCTCGCCCATGGTATGATACAGGTCTTCCATGGAGCCATCATATCCGTTACCCAGGATGACAGTGGGTCGTCGACCAGGTTTGTCCGTCTTGAAGAAGATAGCAGGGACAGTAAAGGTGTCTGCCCGTAGCTCAACGCGCTTGCCGGGAATGGGCAAGAGCTGCATTGCTTTGTCGAATGCGCCGGCCTGCTGCTTCCAAAGCGACATGATCCTAGGATCACTCCAGTTCCCGTGCAAGAACGCATCAGCAGAGCGATAATAGGTCGAGGCCCTGAAGAACGCATTTCGCGCAGAAACAGGATGCTTCTTGCAGTCGATTGCCTTTGCTTGTTTGTGAACACGAGTCGCCAGATCGTAGTACGCTTGATAGTAGCTTTCGAAGTCGCCCGTCTTGATCTGACTTGCCGCGACTAGGATCTCTCCGATGTCTGCTCCCTGGTAAGGAGCTGTGGCCAAGGTCGTCATGACGTTGAAGTTGAAGTCAATGTCCGGGATGATCTGTAGCTGGGTGACATTCTTCGAATCGTGTCTGCGGCGTAAGTTTACTTCTGATGGAAGTGCATTTGCAAAAGGCTGTTGAACAGTATCATTAGTATACGCTTCGTCTTCAATAAATACTGGACGTACCGATTGGAGGGCTGTCAAGAAGACAAGGAAGGCGGCGTTGTTCAACTTCATGTCGGTAGCTTGCTATATTGTAAAATGGTATAGGTATGGTATTTGATGAACAGATTTTGATGCAGAGTGAAGGGAATTCGATCATGCAGGTCTTCGACTATTTTATGCACATTCTTGACTCTTAAAATCATTGAGGTACTTCAAGAGCTTTCTCTTCCTTTCAGGCATGGCGGCATGGGGCTATCGTCTACTGCGGACCGTCAGCTTACTAGCCGAAAGTCCCGCCATATCGGAAAGCCTACTATATCCGGCACCTGTTTCGACGTAATATTCGCATTACCTAGCTCAGGTTCGCATTCGTTAACCTAATTCAACACGTTGAACCGCTGAGATAACCGGTCGGCATCGTCGCCTCTGCACAGCCGTATGTTATTATACGCCGGGACGAATCAAATGAGCGACAAGATGCATTTTAGGAGGGTACTGCCTGGCAAGTGGACTTCTTATGTCAATCATGACAGTGACAACAAACCGAATGATGATGTCAAAGCATTACGGAGAGCACACATGTGACGCAAATAGAGCACGAATACAATATCTCTTCTTAGCATTTTGTGATACGTCAAGGTTATTGGCTGTAGTTTGATACCTACAAGATCCTTCACCCTGTCTCTCCTAGCTCCCTAGGCACTTGATGTCGCCCAGATCCTCAGGTTTACAGCAATATGCTTAGCAGCGACTTGCCGCAATGCAACATCTTGTTGGCAAGTGGTATCAGCTTATGCCTTACAATGGTCAACCAACTGTTAGATACCGATGAGATATCCAACGTGACCTCCGCCAGTTCCGGTAGGCAGTTACGAGTACACTGCCTGAGGTGATCTTCGGTACAAACTCTCTTAGCAAGATCTATACCAAATACTTCTGGGTCAGTAAGTGAACCATACATGGCCTCGTTTAAGTAGCTAGCGAGCTTACGGATGCTAGTATCAGGGGGTGACAACGAAGATATGATCGACGAAAACAGCTGCGATGATAATTGGTTTGAGGATTGCATAGTGTTAAGCTTTAGCTAAAGTCTGCTATAATAGTTGAATCGAAGGTTGAGTTGAAGCTTTGATCTTGTCAAGAAGGGTGCTCAGAAGACAAGAGAAATGTGCTCCTTTGGAAATTCTTCAACGTTCCATCGCTTATAACAGTAAGTTAACTAAGTTCTGTCTGCCGTAACAAGCTCTCAGCCACACAAGTCTCAACTGCAAATAACACATCTAGCTCACAACAGTAAGGAGTAATGCTAAGTTCCCGAGGCACCCACGCTGTTCTCCGCTACGAATGTTCCTCCCTCAAACATGAAAGATGTTCAAAGGATTCATGTCAATGTAACTCAAGATAGTAAAACCATTGTGAAAATAGTCTTGGGAAACTAACTCTATTCTAATCAAACACGCAGTTCGCTTCAAAATACAATATCCAGCAATCACAACCTGATGCCATTTGTTTCACCCCCTCAATACACTTGCCCAGCCCTCATAGGAGGTACTAGATTCACCACAAGCTAAAAGAAAAGGTCAGTAATCCTCCTGACATGTCGCAACTAAAATAGTTACTCACCCACTCAATGTCATCATATGACTTAAAGAGTCGTCTTTTTCCTTTATCCTTCCTTTCTCCTCTGTCTAACTTCTCCTGTGCGTCTTGGGCCTTCCTTTTGTTTGACCTTTTGTTGAGTGCTCGGCCAGCCTTGGCCAGAGGGTCTTTTCGTCCCATGTCTGATCCATCTGGTAAGATCTCATTCACAATGGCAATTCGTGTTCCATAAATGGGGAGTCTCTCAACTGGTGGCGTGTTATAGGGCACGTCTCGGACTCCATTGGAGTAGATGCCCAGTTCCGTGTCAAGGTCTTGGGTCTTGATAATACTAGAGCTTCGTTGGCATAAGTTCGGTGATTGCGAGAAATACTTACCATATCTCCAGCCCATCGGGGGCGAATAGCTCCATATTGGCCTTCGACAATGCCTTGGAAACTATAGATGCATGGCCGAACGCTGTAGCAACAGCAACGCCGGCTTGACCTGCAAGAAGCCCAATACTGGCAACGTCAGGTCTACCGGTGAAGTTTGTCAGTCTCCAAAGCCGCAGAGATCAGATGGAAACAACTTACACGAACCAGCCAGCAATGCCAGCACCCATTTGGAATAATTGTACTTCCGGGTTGGGCGTACGGGCGACATTGATCTCATCCACGACTCGAAGTAACTGATCACGTGAGATTCCATATCTGCTGATCTCAGAACTATAACCTCGTAAGAATGGCTCTCCTGCTCCAAAGGCAATTTGAGGGAGGATGAGAGGTCGAAAGTCGCTGTTTTGGAAGGAAGTTTGGTCATAGGGGAATCTTGTGTTCAAAGACATGACTTCAGGGGAAGAGTAGCTATATGAGGGCTGTTGATAAATATTGCTTTGTGACGGTCTCTGGCTACTTCTAGGTCGACTGCTCGACGGTGCATCGTATGCGTGCAGGGAATATGAGGGCGGTTCGTCGTTATAAATATCCAGGCTGTTGTTGACGGTTGAAGCGATCTCGATCAGGGAAAGTCTCTATCTCAAACGATTGATTCTTCGATTCCTGGTTATAACTTTATCTTGTTCCTGGCTGCCCTGCTTGAGACGAGGGAGATGCGTCATAAAGGCGACAGATTTTGCCGTGTTGGTGGCATTTGCATTGAGTTATAAGGAGACTTCTTTTTCTGACTACTCTCTGCTGCAGCTTCTATGGCTGAGCCGATCGTGTCTCTGAGAATGCCCATCATGCGTTTGCTTTTGTAAATTGTCTGGGAATTAGGAGTAATATGAAGTATTGAGGCATCGCCGAGAAAGTAGCCAAGATCTAGACATATATATACATGGATGAAGGTTGAATAATCTATTCAAGAGCCAAAATCAGTAAGTCTATCGACAAACGTCCGATCGACTTAGACGCTCTCCGCAGTATGGCTGAGCATTCAGAGGGTTGGCGTCCGACCAATGGTCAGATTTTCCGAATCCCGTGATGCTCGCCTGGTAGCGTCGAAATGGCCACCGAATCGAGGAAGTCAGACGACGACTCACAGCAATCGACAGGCAACACATGGGAAAGCCATTCTCAATCGCACGAACAAGTCCCGTAGAGTCTGGGATTAGAGTTAGGATATTTGCTGCGGTCTTGCAAATCTAAGGTTTGTCACTCGGCACTTGATCGACAGTCGAGGATGCACAGCCCTACCAAGACCTTGGTAATTAGTGCCATTCTCTTAAGTGACTGCGTATCCCTTTTTGCGCTTTCCGATTGTCGAATGAGTGACGGTAGAGACCTCTATCAAGTCGCTTGCTGCTCCTCCTGATGATTTGTCTAGCCCTAACTGCACCTGCTCGAGCCATTCAGAGGACGCGTTCGCATCAACCAATAAGAAACATTTTGGCAATACGTGAGCGCGACGCGACCCTTTCGCGCCATAGCTTATCTTATCTCATATCTTATCATGTCACCTTATCTGACCGATGAGACCAAAGCACTTTTTTCCATGGCATTCAGCCAAGACATCACGAGGTGGGAAGTCGATTCGCTTGGGGACTTGGCTGTCATTGCTATGTATGTAGGACGTCAATCAATCTCTGCATGTTCCGTTTCTGAGACCGAAAAGGGTATTGTAATTGTATCTTATCTTATCAGGGTACTGTACTTTGCAAGCGATAACTGCAGCCTACCCTGAACAGCACTTAACATTTAATAATATTTCCCAACAACCCTCCAAACGGCATCTGAAGTATGGAGAGAGAAGTCCAGTAACTCTACTCATTTTCGGTTTGTGTATTTGACGCGAAAAACGCTGGTAGTACGATCGCTGAGCCTGTGTGTTAACAGATAATGCTTGTTCTTACCCCAAATGGCATCTTATCTGTTAGTGTCATAACACTTCCAAAGCTTCCATTGAAGCAACCTATCTCTCGAACATCGAGTTCTCGTATAGCAACTGATCCGAGTCCACCCATCAGTTACATAACGTAGAGAGTATCCGATATGTGAGATCCTGACTCTTGGTTAAGTTTTATTGATGTCTAAGTAATAATAGAAATATTACCATGTATTGTTGGACTTCTCATTCTTCTACAAAAATAGGTGCTCTATCGCACCACATAGTCACCATAGCTGCTCCAATTGTACACCAGAGGGATCGCAAAAACCGGAGCGATGAAGTCGAAAGTCTTTCACCACTCTTACTAGACTGGACAAGAGATGATTGGCGTTGGAATACCAAGACGCTCTGACAGGTGGCTTGGCATTGCACAGAGTATCATGTTGAACGAGTCTATTGAACAGCTCATGTGACAAACTTTGCGTCGAAAGGACCCAAGTTGCCACGAAAATAAAGCCAGCAGAACGACTCCAGTCTGGGCCGTTGATCGAACAGATGGTCTTACCGTCAAGCCACCCGACATCAAAGTTCGAGCCCCAGGATCACCGCCCCGTGCATCCACCCAAAGACGAGGGCATCGTCTCGGGGACGCCTCTCAGGTCATCGAGCCCTGTCCATTGGAAATCCAAAGTAGCGGAAACACGGCCTACCCAGACACTGGGCGCCAAGATCTTACCCCAGAGAGGCCCAGCGCATGCGTACATCTTCCCAAGTGCTGCAAGCTCTTCCACACCATTACGAGAATAGATCGTTGTATTTATACTCATTTGAGAAAGGCGACTTGGAGATCTACGCCCCTATGTCGGCAAGCCTTCACTTGGCTGTAGCTAAGCTACTGCCGAGTAGCTGATGTCTTGAGTGAGCTTGGTGCTTCCTGTCACTAAAGCGCTTGATCATCATGCGCATCACGAGACTTGCAATCACGAATTCAAGGTCTTCTGTTTAAAGTTCAAGACGCAGAGACCTGGTAGTCTCGAAACTGGAGATTGACACGAGATTAAACGTGACTCTAAGTCAAATCTCGAATGCTTCGGCAAGCACCGAGATTGTCCAAATTTTGCTATGCCTGACAAGTTCGAGATCAACTTGAGGCACAGCCGGAGCAGAACTTTAACTCCCAGGAGCCTAGTCACATCATGGAATGATAAGATAAGCTGGGGAATGGTAGCATGGTTGCCCAATAGAGATCTCCATGAGCCCTTAAAGACGTAAATCTGATGCTTGGGAATAGTCTATTGATAATCTAGAATCGGTCAAGTAGGCCAAGAGAGGCATCCTTGACGGGATATCGGCCCAGCCTCTGGGCGGCGTGGGCAGCCGTTGTTCTGGGTCAGCCATGAACCCTAACCCACGAAATGACCTCTTTTCGGTGTGGACCGGCCGCTGTCAGTCACGCTGTATGTAAAGAAATCCCCTCAGGTGAAAATTCGGAATGTCATCCCATCAAGCCGATTAACGACCCGTGGACTGTGGTGGAAAACCGTTACCGCTGCTTGTCAAAGGCGCTGCCGTCTTGATCTGTCAAACGATTTCGGAGGCTAGCCTTGTTGAGCCCGGCAAGTTGGTCTTCGACTTCCGTCGATTTATTCGTTCATTGGTAAACATGCGGACCCATTCGGCACCTGTGACTGGAGAAGAGAAAAGCTTACCCCAGATCATCGAGGGGGGTTGCAATCCCGCTTTTTCCGCATGTGTCTTTTCTTATTTGGGATCAAAGTGCCATGGGGTCGGAGGAGTCGGGCCGTTAACGAGACTATTATTCGTGGAGAATTGGTCGTTTGGAATGCGGGGGAGTAAGCTTGTCTTAACCATGAAAGCTCGTGAAATAAGCACTGCTTTGACCAACTTTATCGTGAGATCGAATGTCACGAAGATCACAGTCGATAAAGTTTGTGGAGAAAGAGTTCTCATCTGGGCACGAACCGTTCTGAATATTCGTAAATCTGGAAAATAAACTCTAACAGCAATAAACGTGATCATCCATTACCCTAATCTCATCCTATTCATTGCAGTTCCGCGGTCTGGAACTTTTGCCCGCTTTCAGCAGCAAGGATCTCAACCAATCACCCAACGGGATTCCGGGCCGGCCAACACAAAGAGTTCCTCCTTACCTCAAACAGAAGCAGCACTGGGGAACAGTAATTTTGGCCTCCACGTCTTACCCGCATCCCTCTCCACGGGGAATCGTAAGAGCCACCTCGGCTGCCCGCAAAGTGAGCCGACTAGATTCCAGGGAAGACAGAGCACTTTAGATGCAAGGCGGACCATGGACCCGACAGAAGCACGATCACTACTCATCGAACGAGCGAGTGTTAAGCGCCGCTGGCACACCTGAATCGGCGCCCAGCGCACATGACTGCATTATCGGATAACGAATCAGACTCTTGGTACGTCAATACCGAATTCTCGCTTCCCCATCCCCACGTGAATTTCGCCTTCAGGCAGGGATAGGACTTGGCCGTTCTGGTCAGATCAGTCTAGGCCGTAAAAGTGTAGCACTCGATTCAGCTCTCGGAAGGTTGACCGTCGATCCGTGGCCCTGGACAGACAGACTTACCAGCCCTTTCAGATCTTGGTGGGTTGTATCGGATCTGCAGACCGTGTTCCATTGTGTAGCAGTTGGCAGGCACACGGACGGACTCAATTTGCGATGCAGACGAACACCACCATCCCCAGCATCTCCAAATTTAATATATATTCCCTTGCTCCATCTTGGATCCCAGAGTCTTGTTTCATGCTCAGACCCATCTCAATCATCAATCAACAATACACCCAGAAAGATAATTCACAGCGTCGGCGCTGAAACATCAACATGGGATCCGAATCCATCCACAGCGATAGGCACGATGAGAAGAACGTGCGTCTTTCTCCGCCTGAACCCGCAATTGAGCGAGTACTGACTTTTTTTGGTAGCCGAAGCACGAGGTCGCCATCGTCAAGACGGCCATTGGTGATGAGGCTTTCCAACAGGCCTTGATCAAGGAGCCCCCGCCCAAGATCGCCGCTCCTATCCTCATCTTCGCCAGCATGGTCGCTTTCTGCTGTTCCACCGCCAACGGTTACGACGGTTCGCTTTTCGGAACTCTTCTCTCCAACGATGATTTCAAGACGTTCTTCGATGTTGATAACAAGGGTATCGGTGCCGGTATGTCTCAATCCGCTTTTGACGCTTCAGAACTGACACTGTCTCTCTCCAGGTATCGTCACTTCCATGTACCAGATTGGTTCCGTCGTGGCTATTCCTGCCGTTGGCCCCGCTATTGATACTTGGGGACGTCGTGTTGGTATGACCATTGGCTCTTTCATCATCATTATCGGTGTCATTATCCAGATCGCCTGTATCAAGACCGCCAGTGTCGATCAATTTATGGCTGGCCGTTTCTTCCTCGGTTTCGGCGTCTCGATCGCCGCCGCTGCTGGCCCAACTTACGTCGTCGAAGTCTCTCACCCTGCTCACCGTGGTATTATCACCGGTCTCTACAATGTTATGTGGCCCGTTGGTGCTCTTGTTGCTAGCAGTGCTGCTCTCGGAGGTTGGACCTACAAGGGAACTAACACCTCTTGGATGATCTCTGTCTGCCTCCAGCTCATGTTTCCTTGCACCATCTTCTTCTGTGCCATGCTTCTCCCTGAGTCACCTCGATGGTTGTACACTCGCGGAAAGAAGGAGCTTGCCACCGAGAACCTTATCAAGCTCCACGGCCATGGAAACCCTGACAGCGAATGGGTCAAGCTCCAGCTTCATGAGTATGAGGAGCATCTTGAGATGGACGGTAGCGACAAGCGATGGTGGGACTACCGTGCTCTGTTCCGCAACAAGGCCTCTATCTACCGTCTCACTTGCAACTGTCTCGTCTCTCTCTTTGGCCAGTGGGCTGGCAACAGCATCGTGTCCTACTACCTCAGTGCTTTCCTCGACACTGCCGGTATTAAGGAGGGAAGGACACAAACTAAGGTCGCCTTGGGCATGAACGCTGTCCAGATTGTATTCGCCGCTATTGGTGCCGGATTTACCGACACTGTCGGTCGCCGTCCCATGCTTATCGTTGTCAACCTAGTTTGCGCTCTTTGCTGGGTCGGCGTCACTGTCCCTGCCTCTATCGCCAACATTACCGATCTCGACGACAAGGCCCAAACCGACGCTGTCACTGGCCCAGTCAGCAAGGCCATCTTGGCCTGGGTCTACCTCTTCCAGATCTTCTACTCTGTTGGTTGGACTCCTCTCCAGGCCCTCTACCCTGTCGAGGTCCTCAGCTACGAGATCCGAGCCAAGGGTATGGCTTTCAGCTCTCTCTTCACCAACGCTGCTATGCTTGTAATGCAGTTCGGTATTCCCGTTGCTCTGAAGAACATTGCGTGGAAGACTTACATTGTTTTCTGCATCTGGTGTGTTTGCCAGTCTGTCATCCTCTACTTCCTCGTCCCTGAGACCAAGAACCGCACTCTTGAAGAGCTTGACCACATCTTCTCGTCTGATAGCCCCGTCAAGACATCTACGCAGAAGAAGCTCTTCGAGGCTGATTCCCATGCCAACATTGTCCACATTGAGCCTGCCGTTGCGGATCCCAGCAAGGTCTAGATGCTAGACAATCATTCTTTTCGATAACCAATGTTGTCATTTGCAAACCATCGTTGTCCTTTTGCAGCAGTTGAAGTTCAGATTGGATGGAGTAGGATATGAGTAGGCTGTCAACCAGATGTATGCTCCGATTAATTAGTTTAATAAATTCGATGGGAGCCACATGCTTTTGAGTTTCAGACTTACGTCCTGGAATAACTTTCTCCTTTCACAGTGGCCAAGTGAGCTTTATCAGTGGTGTCAGTCATGGCTCAGTGAGAAGCCCCTTGTGGCTTGGCTTGTGGTATGCTACACTTTGTTTGAAGTGTCACAGTGTATGAGTTGACACGGAAACAAGCATCTATAGGAATGCTTAGCCGAGAGCCGATGCCTGCGTCAAAGAAAAGAAGACGATGGTGAAGATTGCAAGATGCAGGACACGGCAGCTGTTACCATGATGTGATAATAAGCGAGCATCAGAGAGTCCTGCTCAGCTATGACAGCCCCACCGGATAAATACAGGATAAAAGTGCTGGTTAAGGTCCAGACGTATAAATTTCTTTAGGCAGTAACTTTGTTTGGAATTTTAAATGAACCGACGCGAATTTATCCGTGCAGGCATGATCAGATGACCTCGTATAACAGATAGAACCAATAACCAACAACAGAAACATCATGTCATAGAGACTCTTTGTAGCTCACCGTTTACTCAACGTACATCTCCTTACCTAGCTGCAGTTCTTCTTGTCAGATTTGGAGGCTTCATTGCTGGAGGATGATAAATCGGCAGACAACGATAAAACTATTGCCTATTTGCTGTTTTCTCGATAGTGTAACCGCCGAGAAGGTTGGGAGGCTGCCAGTCTCTGCCACTGATTACAAGGCGTAGTACTAATGGAAAGATGAAAGACTGCGAGGTAGGTGAGTATTAGATCACAGAACTACGTGGATGATAGTGGAATTGCCTGAGTCTCGTTTCCTAAAGAGCTGATGACGGAAGTCTAGGCCTCGCTTGAGAATTTTCCGGAACCAACATGCATATAAACTTGCAAGGCTTTCCGGCAACCCCGAGAGAGACATAATCAACAAAAAAGGCATGCGTAAATAACGGCACCCTGAGCTTGTTACTCAAGTTGCTGTTACATGCGACTGGAGACTTTCGTGATGCACTTCTTTATGGATCCTGTCTTCTGATGACGGAGCCGAAAGCCGACTAAACCATTGGTTGGTCAGAACCAAGACGAGATATAGAGCCATATCGAAGAAGAGAAGAGAATGAGCACGTCTCAAGAACCCTAAACCCAAGTGTTGAGGGAGATATAGAACATAACTCCATTGTTCAATCCTGCATAGAAACCACAATGTCAGTGTTATGTTCTGTGTTGCAATAGAGACCCAAACGAAGCAATGTAACGTTATTAAGTCATAGGAAGCTCGGGATTCTGTGCCTCTTTATCGGCCTAGAGGTCCCGAGATATAGTGGCGAATTATGATCACACGGCAGTAGTAGACCTGTTGGTTAGACTTTTGGTTCTACCAACACAAGATACTACCATTCAAACCTAATGATGTGACCATATCGCGAAAGGGTTGCCAGATCTGTCTATACTACAGCAATGTGCCGCACATGTTGGAAGTCTAGAACAAGGGTGTTCTGTGAACGTGGACGTATTCTGAACAGACACCCACGACATCACGGGATGTACTCACGAACCCTCATACCTCTCAAGTTAAATCACGCACGACAGGGATTCAAGATCATGAAGCGCGTCACATATCGTTCGTTTGGAAGGAGTTGCTGGGACATTCGAGGACCAGATGGATCGACGAGAAATTTATGCACAGCGCTGATATTGGAAAGTAATCTAGGATACTGCTTGCTTTCGGGATCCATGATTTCTACATAACGGAGGCTAATACTCTTTCCCCCGAATCTTCCACCATCATCATATTCAACTCAACAAAGACAATCTACTCTCGCCCACTTGGAACTATCTTCCTCACAAGTAAGTTACTTGAAGAGTTCTTTGAGGCTATCGAACCTGGCTCATAATTTCTCATAGTCGCCATGAAGTTCACTCTTACCACTGCGGCTCTTGTCCTTTCCCTCCTCGGTAGTGGAGAGGCGGCTCGTATTGAGATTGACAAGACAACCGGGCTAGGCCTTATCCCTGTCTACTCATCAGCCTATTACGGCGATGATGGCAAGGAGTATATGCTGGGAGCTTTCGATGACGGCTGCAAGAAAACGAATTACAGCTGGATTAGGCAGATATGCTTGGATTCTGGCAAGGAGAGGGGACACATCGTCTACTCTGGTGGCACAAAGAAATGCTTTAGAATGACAAAGCAGTCTTCTAAGCTTTGTGGAGGCTCCGAGAGTTGCTGGGGTGGCGTTTGCAATAGGTGCTGGCACTATGTGTATACCGAAGCCAAGTGTACCTGGTAAGGCAAGATCTCAGCACAATCAGTCTTTACCACGTATTTCTATTCAGTTTTCTAGGATACCAGGCAGCATCCTTTCATTACATTATTATTTATAGTAAAATTCAATTTGCCTTTCCCGTAGAACTGCCGACCATATCAAGGTTTAGGCCTTGGGCAATTCTTGTTTGAACAAGTAAGGCTGTCATAGTTCGCAAACCATTGCATTCCTTTTGCAAAAATTGAAGTTCGACTTGAGTGAAGTAGGATATAAATAGCTGTCAACAAGATGTATGCTCCGATCAATTAGTCTCAATAAATTTGATGATGACAATACTGATATTTTCATTTTGGCGATGAGAGTGACCCATTGATTGTAGGTCGTTATCAGTATTACCTTGTGACAACAATACTGCTAGCTTCCTCGCCTGGTTTGACAAATCTTACCATTTACTGGCAAGCTTTGAACAACCCATACCTAGTTGGAGACAATGCGCCATCGAAGCATACTATAAGGCGAAGGTCAACTGTCGTATGACACATAAGCACAAAATGATTATTACAGAACCCTGATACCACGACGAAAGACATTGATTGGAGATATACTGTAAGACTTGTTGAAGGAAGAGAAAAGAGTTGATCTTCAGATCGGAAAACGAACAGGTTAGCCAAGCCTCGCCTATTCCCAATCATCCAGGAAGTCCCTAAATCAAGAAATGAAGAGTTCTTTGCGGGAATACGAGAGAAGCTGCCGGTGCCAGTGAAATTCGAAAGTAGAGAAAAGCTGATGTGAAAGACTTACCATGGCCATCTGTATGATGTTCTGATGAGCAGGCATCAGGATCCTATGTATATGTTCGCCCCACCGGATAATTACAGCCGAAATTTCTGACGAGTCTGAATTCAGAGTCTCGACCGTAGAGCCTTTTCAACCAGTGGCCTCGCTTAGAAATTGACTGAACCAACATACATATATATTTACAGGGGTGGCCGGATGACCTTACACGAGAGACACGACCAACAACGATAAAGAAAATCGGGTCATTCCTCCCTGTCGTACTAGTAATGCATGCTGAAATTTTTGGCAGGAGGTTATCGAACTCTGGTGATCTTATGAGACTCTTGCGCATGGATAAATGGGTTATGTTGCGATATGCCGAGTAGTCCCTTTCAACCATGGCAAAGGAAGGTGAAGGACGCATCTGTTATTGGGTTGAGGTTCTCGACCGAATAAGCCATTGAAAACAACATGCTGATCAGAGTCAATAGAGTGATTGCTTCTATTTATGAGAAAATGGAGGGAAAACGAGCGGACTCTCGATTTTCAATGTTCAGATCTCAAGATTCGCCATATACTAAGTACTTGAACAATCTGAGCAATGTTTCAGCAACTGGAAAGATGAAGAGGCTGTCACGATTTAACCGCCGAACGGGCAATACGATCAATCTGTGCCTCATTATCCACTTATAATTCGCGAGACAGGAGGATTGACGGGCATAACGCAAGTGATAAAGCTGTTGGTTTCGAGTTGGCCAAGACATATCGCCACCTGATGACATGACTAATATCTCAACATAGCAAACAGTGCGCCAAAGCCCTGGCAATGCGCCGCACGCTGTTTAGGTCCAGAACAATGATTTCATAGAAGCCTATGCCGACGTTCCGTAACCTTCGGCCAACACCGCAACCTTCGGCTAACATCACGGAAGCTATTCAGAAACCCACATACCTTATGTTGAACCTTGCATGGAAGGGGCTAATGGTTGTGAGGTGTGTGGGCTGCTGTCTGGCACAGTCGGCCGCCATGTTCAAGAGTCAAACTTGAGGCATCAAAGAATTATATCACGATAGTTCACGTACGTTAACAGGAACATGTGGTTATCCAATCTACAGTTTCTCTATATAAGGGATCGGAAACCTCTGTATATTTGTTTGCTTCTCCAGATTCCTCATCATGTTTCGATCTAACTCATTAACTACAACCAACTTTCCACAATTCAACACTTGCTCTCTACAAGTCAGTGATCATTTACTCACTGACACGGCTCAAGGCTCACAGACTCTATAGTCACCATGAAGTTCACTCTTCCAACCGCGGCCTTCGCTCTCTCCTTGCTCGGTGCTGCTGATGGCGCCCGTATCGAGACCTATGTCACCACGGGACCACAGATTCTCACCAATTATAGCTCTGCTTACCTTGGTGATGACGGCAAATGGTACACGCTTGGTAACGGCTTCAGAGACGGCTGTCGAAAGACGAAGTTTGATTGGATCAAGGAGGCCTGCATTGACGACCACAAGCATAGGGCGCACATTGTGTATTCAGGCGGCACAAAGAAATGCTTCAAGCGAACCAGTGACACGTCGAAGGCTTGTGGTGGCTCAGAAGGTTGCTGGCAAGGCGTGTGCCAGAGATGCTGGACTTACGTCTACACTGAAACAAAATGCACCTGGTGAAATTGAGGGAACACACACAGTCGGTCCTTACTGCTAGCTTTCCTGTTCGCGTTGGAGGGTTCTTATTTTGGGTTATTCTTCATCCTGTCATTACAGTAGTATTTATAGTCAAATTCGATTCCTTTGTGCAATAACTGTCACTAGTCTACTGGTCCAGTAGCTTGTCTAGAGTTAAAGTGTTAATTCTCGAGCTCGTTTGAATTATCACTGGGTCTGTCTCCTCATACAATATCGTGAGGTCTTCGGTGCTATTCCAGTTGACTCAGCTACATGTTATGGAAGGCCACGGCGTTTCGTCATTCCACTACTGGACTTCAGCTACCATGGGGGCACGGGATAATTCCCCAGAGACTTTCAAGTATAGCCATACTGGTGTTTCTTTCTGGCGGCACTTGGGGACACTTCACTAACTATCTTCTTTGAAGTAGCTGGAAGATTCAATAGACTTGTCTTTCTATCTCTAAACAGAGCCAGGTCAACAGCTTCGTGGAGAGCCATGGGGCATCAGGATGACCTGAAAACTCGGATTTTTCGAATCCTACAATTTTAATCTTCACCCGGACTACTGCAGTAGTGAGAGTGACATAGTAGTGTCGAGTCAGCTATATGACCAGATGAGCCAACTATCGTGCCATATCATATTTAGGAAACATTTGCAGATAAGACACTGCATGCAAATAGAGAAAGATGCTTTGGCTATAGTCTTGAGTATTCTGCTTTCAAGGCTGTCCAAATAGTCATCATCTCAGTTTTCTTATCAGAAAAGTGCTGCAACAATTATTTAGCAATTTTGGTGTAATGTTTAAGTTGTGAGCCAGATGTGCTATTTGTAGTTGAGACTTGTGACTTAAAGCTTACATAGAAGTGTTAGATCGTTATTCCACATGATAATTCCCAGGTCAATATAAAGCAGAGCCCTGACAGTAGCTTGCCTCTCGAATGGAAGACTATATACAAATTGCCTGAAACAGCTACTTGCAAGTGTTTATTTAAATAGGCTAGTGCATCCGTTGGCCTGAATATGTACACGGAATGGAATAATGTCTAGATCTGATGTACATGTTGGCTCAGCGTCCTGTCTGTGTTATGCTTTACATGTAAGAAGCATCGTAGAAGCCCTGGGAAGCGTAGTTTCCAGAGAGGACAGTAGAGATAGAGACTGCATTGGAAAGCTTAGTGGCAAAAGAGGCGCGCTGGCCCTGAGAACCATCACCAGTGTTGCCATACTCTCCAAATAGTACGTGGGCAGTGTTCTCCTCGCCAGTGTTCCAGATAGACCAGCCCTTGGAGTTAATGACAGAGCTCATGTTAGTCTTCTGGAAGACAACACGGGCATACTGGCGCCAAGGTCGGCCAAGGTAGTATGCACTGTTGGCGACGGTGTTGCCAGCAGCTGCGGCAATGTTGCAGTTATTGAAGACGTAGTAAGACATGTTGGAGTCAGAGTCACGGCCGTTGGCTACTTGGGGTTAGTAATTGTGTTTAACACCGAAGGACGAATAGCATACCAGTGACGTAGCCAACTGAGGCGGCGACAACCCGGAGGTTAATCTTCTCGAACCAGGCGGAAGCAGTCTGGCCGAAGATGAAGTCGGTGGCGCCCTGAATAAGGCATTTGGAGTACAGTTGGTAACCTTGCTGGGCAAGAAGGGTATCCTGGAATCCAGTAAGGGCGACACCGCTACGGCTAGTTAGTGATAATCCCAGTCGAGTTGCCAGTTGACATACTAGTATCCGCTGTCGGCATAGGCGCTCAGAGCGACAGCCTGGCTTCCCTTTCCGTAAGTGTTGGCAACATTGACGTTGTAAAGCTTGAAGTTGGCAGCCTTAACACGGAGGGTAGCTGTTCCATCATTGTTCAGGCCATCGGCCTGGCTCTTCTTCGCTGTGATGGTGACATTATTGCCGCTGTATCCGCTAGTGTCGGTAGTGTAGCTATAGATAGACAGCTGAGCGCTGCGACTAGGGACAAGGACTTGCTCATTGTAGGTACCCTGGTCAATGAAGATACATTGATTCCCAGACGCCGTGGTTGAGAGAGAGTCGACAGCAGCTTGAACGGTATCGAATTGACCGCTTCCAGGTGACTTCTTGACAGTTATACATCCAGAGGGCGCAGTTGTTCGACTAGCAGCGAATGCCGCTGTGACGAAACTAAATGTTGTGAGGAACTTCATGGTGATGTAGATCAGGATAAACGGAACAAACCAATGATGAGAAACAGAACCGTCGGGAAATGTTAGTGTCAAGAGTCTCAGTATTTATGTAGCATTTTTAAACTTCACCTCTAGGTAAATCATCATATAACTCGAACTCTATACTCCAGACACAGCTCTAAGGGAGTTTCTGGTGATTGGTGGAGAATAGTTTATTTATTAAAAATATGTTATATAAAGCGTAGATTA
>JAAQPG010000591.1:0-15308 GCA_013186905.1 Fusarium udum
AGGTCCCTTTTATTAATAGTCTCTAGAGACCTTAAAGGAGAAGAAGGAAGCTAAAATTATAATATAGGTAATAAATAAAGAGCTTAAGCTGGTTATAAAAGAGAAATAGGAGCTTAAGAATAGAATAAGAAGGCTAGGGCTTTATAACCTACTGGGTAAGAAGCCTAAGTAATCTTAGAATAAGGCTAATAGCAAGCTAATAAGAGAGGGAAAAGGTAATATTAACTAGTAATAATATTATATGAAAATCCTAATCCTAAGATTGCTTCCTTTTATAAAGGAATATAAAAAGGAAAGACTAAATACCCTTATATAAGAAGATTAAGCTTCTAGTTATAAATACTATATATAGCAGCTTCTATATAACACTAAGGGAGTTTAGAGACTTCTTTAGTATTTAAATTCGCTAGATTTAAATGCTATTAAGCCTGCCTAGCTATAGATAAAGAGGGTAATTATAAAAAAAGGCACCCTAAAAAATAGAAAGGAAGCTATTTAGAAGTGAGAGGCTATGTAGAATGCCCTTCTATAAGAGAAGATCTAGGTGTAGATTAAGAGAATTCTTATATATATTCAAAAAATCATAGAATTAGAAGGTAGGAATAAGTATAAGGAAGGCAGGGATAAATAGGCGTAAAAATTAAGATTTGCAAGTACCTGATCTTTTGCCCCACTTAGCGCCTTTTTTGAGTTGGCAAAGACTTTTGGTACGGACCTCCGTAGTGACGACGATCATGAATTCAAGTGTGATCTGGGTTAGTGATGACATTTTATGACACGATTGAGTTTTGGGTCGTGTGTTAGTCGATACATAAAACGTAGTGTCCCTTAGCCACGGGACACTCTGAGACGTGATTTGTGTGGAGAGTCACACCTGCAGAATTGAGCAGATGAAGGGTGAAGCGATGGATTGTTAACGTTCGTAGAACGCAGGCTGTACCTTTCATTTTGTACGCACTTGTGCATCGTGAGGATATGAAGCTTGGACAGTCATGATATGAGATGGTTTATAACAAATCCTGGCCAGAAGGATTAAAGGGTCCACTGTGGTAGTTGGTTATGCAAATATTGGCTCGAGACTGGTAAGTGATCGATCTTTGTCTGCTGAGTAGCGAGACGGCGGGAGGTGTTAATCGATCAACAGTAGTATTTGTGTTCTGTATCCGTGGTCCGTTTGTGTATGTGTATAAGCGGCTGACAGCGGTGGAGATATTTTAAGTAGTAACTCTATTATTAGTTCTCAGCTCATCATCCTCAGTAATTCAGTCCAACAACTGCTCCAAGAGCCGTGAAAACTCTTCTTCATTACACAATTTGCTTCCAGACACACGATGAATGCAAATTCATACGCATTTTCGTACACAAACCAAAGTCTACCGAACCAGTTCTCAACCAAGTTTTTCGACCTCAACTGGCTGGTTTCAGAAGAAGCTGGGGTTGACGTTAGCTTGGCCCGAGACTGGTCAGCCACCCGCGAGGGAAACCCCTGCAGCAACAAGCTTGGCCTCCTTTAATTGTCCGTGATTGGATAAGCTGTCGACGAACCACTAAAGTACCCCTGGCCCCTGGCATTGGCGGTCTCAGGGGTTCAACTTCTTTTCCATCGAACCATACACCGAAGAGGAAGTGGATGGGATCCGTCTCATGGATGATTCAAATTGCCCACTGAGGATTGTGATTTGGGGACTTTGGAGGGGACCCTGGACGCTAAAGAGTTGGAGAGACTCCTGGCGTGAGGCTCTGTAGAGCACTTTCTCACTTTCTCCCCCAATACCAGCTGGAAGTCGTGGTCCAGGGCGTTGCTTCAACCTCACACCCCCTTCTTTTCCACTCCAAACCTTGCATCTCCTTGACTTCCTTGCTCGTCTCGTTCATCCTTTCTCCTCTTGGGGCTTCTCCTCTTTTTTCTGCTCGCATCTTTGCCTTTTACTGTACTCGTCTCCCTGTTGACTTTGAAGCTATTCCTTCTCTCTTCTCCCTCTTCCTACTCTCATCGTCTCATATCTCTCTGTTTGTTGCATTATAATCTCGGATAAACAAGAAGCGTCTCTGTTTTTCTTTCCAACTCTCTTACACTCTCTACTGTTTTGTCAACTATCTGATTTTGCCGTCCGTACAAGGACATGCTGCTTCCTTTGCGGCATTGTCGACTACTAGCCTCTCATTTCAGCGTCACATAGACGGGAAAACACCAAACCAACCACACACAACCACCAAAATTAGACTCGACGACGACCTCATCACGTCTCCAAAAAAGACTCTGGTCTCACGATACGAAACACCCTCGAACGACTTTAACGCCGGCACGTTGGACATTCACGGGTTTTCAGGCAATTCGTTGCCCCTTATCTTCTCTTCTTTCCAGGTTGATCCTCGGCCTACTTCTGTGCGCGTGCTTGCACTGCTTTGCCGACACCTTTGAGATATCTTTTTGATCTCGGACATTCATTGTTCTCTTTTCCATATTGCTTTTCCATCCTCTTATTTCATTCGTCGTCTCTTGATACCATTCCTTAAAGTCTTGTTCCCGTCAAACGAATTCCAACTATTCCTCGATCTTTCCTACTCTATATCCCATCCTTCTTTGGATATATCGACATACCTATTCACGACAGAAACTTTCTCAAGCTGATTCCTCGATCATTTCCGAACGAGCCACGAATTTCCCGTATTTCTGTAGTATCATCTTGCACGACATACACTCAATATGACCCGCGTTCACTCTAATTGGAGTGCCTGGAAGGTGGCCGTAACGGCCGCGACCCTCGTCACCGGGGTTCTTGGTGACAACATTCTCCAGACATCTGGTGTTGCTGATTGTGGTTCAGAGCCCGGTATCAGCATTGACAAGTTGGATATTAGTTACGACAACGACAAACAAACTGTCACTTTCGATGTTGCGGGTACCAGTGACAAGCAGCGAAATGTCTCGGCCATCCTCGAAGTCAACGCATATGGCCGCAAGGTCTACGAGAATTCAATCAACCCTTGCAGCAAAGACACTCCCATCCCACAGCTCTGCCCTCTCCCCGACAAGCATTTCGCTGCCGCCGGAAGTCAAAAGATAGACTCGGAGTGGGCCAACAAGGTTCCTTCCATTGCTTTTCAGGTCCCTGATATCTCAGCTCAAGCAACTCTCCGACTCGTGTCAGTCGATAATCCCGATGAGCAGGTTGCGTGTTTCCAGGCTCAGGTCGGCAATGGAAAGACGGCCTCGGTTCCCGCAGTCACTTATCTTTCTGTCGGTGTCGTTGGCGCCGCCCTTCTCGTCTCGGGTGCATCCGCAGCTTCGTCCGCCCTTAGTGGTACTGCAGCCGCTGGACATGGCGGTGCTCCTAGTCCAAGCTTTGCCGAAACTCTCGGATGGTTTCAGGGTATGGCCATGAACGGCATGCTTTCAGTCGACTACCCCCCTGTGTACCGCAGCTTTGTCAAGAACTTCGGCTTCTCAGCCGGTATCATCCCATGGGAATCACTACAGAAGTCTATCGATAACTTCCGTAACATGACCGGAGGTGATCTCACGAACGACAGCTTCGACGTGCTAAAAAATGCTACACTCGTCTTCTCCGATAACTCTACCAGCCCTCCCGAGGATCACTCGTATAAAGTTAAGCGCGCTTTCAGCACCTTCGAGTCCTTGGCCAACCTGGCCATCCGTGGCGTTGAGACTTCAGTGGGAGATGCGTCGGAGAGTGAAGGTGGGCAAAGCCTCAAGAATCAGACCCTCTCGGTTGCTGGAATCTCGGCCTATGTTCAGCAATACAGTGTTCCCAAGTCTAACACGTTCATGATGGTTCTGCTCATTGTCGCCATCATCATCGCGACCATCATTGTCAGTATTCTTCTCGTCAAGGCCATCCTCGAATTCTGGGCTCTGTTTGGCAGCTTTCCGCAATCTTTAGCTGGCTTCCGCGAGCATTACTGGGGGTCCATTGCCCGAACCATCACCCACCTAATTCTCGTCCTCTACGGTATCTGGGTATTGTATTGTGTGTTTCAGTTCACAGTGGGTGACTCATGGGCCGCACAGCTATTAGCTGGCGTCACGCTCGCAATCTTTACAGGCATTCTTGGTTGGTTTACTTGGAAAATCTTCAGTACAGTCAAGAAACTGAAGAGCACTGAGGGCAACGCTGATGCCTTGTATAACGACAAGGAGATTTGGGTCAAGTACTCTCTTTTCTATGAGTCCTATAAGAAAGACTACTGGTGGATCTTCATTCCCACCATTGTCTATCTCTTTGCCAAGGGCTGCGCTCTCGCTGTGGGCGATGGCAATGGCATGGCTCAGACCATTGCTCAGCTTGTCGTTGAGTCCATTTTCTTGTGTCTCCTCGTCTGGACTCGACCCTTCGAGCGAAAGTCTAGCAACATCATTGGTATCGCCATTCAGACTGTTCGCGTTCTTTCTGTTGCTCTCATTCTCGTCTTTGTTCATGAGCTCAAGATCCCCCAGGACAGCAAGACAATCGCTGGTGTAGTCCTCATCGCAGTCCAGTCTGCCCTGACTGGTCTCTTGGTTATCCTCATCATTTGGAACGCGATCAATGTTCTCATCAAGGAGAATCCACACCGCAAGCGAAGAAAGGAGATGGGTAAGTTGATTTGAAACCATGAGCCACTCAAGTATATACTGACAGATCTTGCAGAGAAAGCCAAGCGTGATATGGACACTCTCACACCTCTGGATGCCCGCAATTCTCTGCTCCTTGATCGCAAGGACAACAACAACATCTCCATGTTCACCATGCCTGCTCCTCAAGAAAAGGGCTCGGGCCGATCCATGTCCCCTGACCAATACAGGGACGCTGAGTCGGGATATCAACAACCACCACCGAACTACCTGTCTTCAAGCCCCCCTATGCAACGAAACCTTACCAACATGGAGCACAACAATGACTCTCAGTATCTGATGGACAACGCCGCACCTGTAGCGTGGACCAACCGAGACCCAAGTCCAGTGGGCATGGGAAGATACGACTCTGGGGATACCGGCTACAGCCCTCTCAACAAGCAACAAACATATGGTTATGGAAATGGAGGCGGTTATAGAGGGTTTTGAGGAACAGCTGGCTCACTGTCCATAATGCGGTTTACCTAGCATATTTGGATATCCTTGCTCAGCTAACGCCATCTGACTCTTATCTATTCGATACGATCTTTGGCTACTTGTACAAAAAGAGGGTATCTCTCATTTACATTTTGGGGACGGAGTACAGAAGTACTCGAGGTTTACAGCGAAAGACTTTGTTTACTACGGAAGCGCATCAAATCATTCATTTTTGTCAATAGAACCTTTTAACTATGCAAACAGCACTCTCAATTGTATCCTTCGTAAATTCGATGCAACATAACAACGCTCCCCGTTCATCTTTCACTACTCTCCGTGTGTGAGTAGGTAAGAGTTGGATATCGCCTTGAAGCTGAACTTCCCATCCTCCCGCTTGAACACAATCCCCTCCCTCTTCCGCCCATTTATTCCCTTTCCTTCCGCTCGATTAACTAGATCTGTGATCTGCGAACCCATCTCATTCAAAGGCCGGTATCCATGTACAGGCACGTGCTTAACGCCCAGTAGTGGTGCCCACGTCTCATACACCTCCCGTGGTGGCAGGTATCGCTGCTCATCAATATCATACACTGCAAAGAGAAAGAAGCAATGCGTTCCCTTGGGAAATCCTTCAAAATTACTCTGTATGCTCGACCCGCAAAGTTCACCCTGTAGAGCTATGTTACGCCCGATCTTGAGTAATATCTCGTGGAGGTTGAGTGCCCGTGCGGTGGAGTAAAAGAGAGGCGGGCTTCGCGGATGATTCTCTACCAGAATACGATTCCGCGAGCAAACTGCCACGCCGTTATGTCTCGTCTCGCTGGGGACTGTGTTAGCGAGAGGGTTGGCGTCGTTGAGGTAAAAGACTGTCATGGATGAGCCGTCCATTTTGGTCGACTCCTCAAATATCTCAGTACCGTGCTCACTGAATACATCTGTAAGGTTCTGCACGCGCTCCTGATTTGTTCGTGGTATGAAGTCAGGATATTCAGGCAAAGATGTGTCTGATGTCGAAGTCTGTTGAAGTGGCATGGCAGGCTTCTCGAATTTCCTCACGTTGAGAATGTCCTCAAATGAGATATCACGTAGCTTGTCTGATGGAAGACCATCCAGTTTAGCAACTATCTCCGGAAAACTGGCTAAAGGCAATAGAAGCCCCTGCGACAACACGCCCCGAATCTGAATAGTCTGAACCCGGATATCCGGCGCGGAAGTGGGGCCGTCCGGCCCGATGATCTTTGGCACCAGAGGAGCAAATCGCGGGTCCGTGGCCGGTAGAAGCGAGTCTATTTCAAAGAATACAGCGCGATCCCCGACTTTGAAGACGTTGACGGGAACGACACATGTCCAACCGTCGACAGTGGCAGCTGCAATACGGTCTGCCCGCGGGATGGCTGTTATAGCCGAGATGTGGCGGACTGTTACCAGCTTTCGAGGCATGATTGGTGAAGTGTGTCCTTGAAAGTCAATTCCCAAAGAAGAGCTTGACAGGCTTTGAGGCGGAATTCTCTCCTTATAAGCGCTGGAGGGAGGGTCAGTGAATCGAGGATGTGACTCAAATGCAAGGATCACATAAGTTGTACGTGAGAAATTTGAAACGGCCTGAGTCAATGTCGTTAATGTTAGGCCGTGCTTTCTGCCCTACTGGGATGAAGGATCGTTTGAACTAATAAGGCAGGCATTTGAGCCTATAAGACGATGAGCTGCATGGACAAGTAATTGTTTCATAGAATGCAACCAACGAGCTCAAAATAACTCAGTGGTGAGGCCTTTTCAAGATGTAAACGAAGTAAAAGGCCGAGTTAGGTGGCCTAGCTCTGGTATAGGAACTATTGATGCAGATCTTACAGGCACAGAAATTCTGCCTGGATATTGAGTTTGCCGGAAGCTTAGAAATGTGATCGACGAGATCTGAGATAAGGTGTCACTGCGGCTGCAACGTGGTATGCATAACGCTCGGTGCTGATCCTTTTAAGCTCAGCGAGATTATCAACATCTGTAACAGCACGTGGATCGACACCGGACCTCATAGAAAAAAAGATGATGGTATTTCTGTTCTATCATGCTGCCAGTGGAAACCATGGCGGTTATGGTCATAACCTGAAATCGCACCGCGATCCTTCAAGTCCAATTAAAAGGAGCAAAGGCAGCTTCTTAGCTCCAACAATTATCTGTTCCCCAGGTGCATTATGTTGAAAGAGCGAGACACGCATCAACAGCCAGGCCGACCCTGTAGAAACACGTCAGCTACATTCCAAAAGACATCGATTTGAGGATCACTTACCTGCCCTCCTTCTCGTAAACGACATCACTTATAACATCCTTGTCCAAGTCCGGGAACATGCCTGCTAATGTTTCGACAACATTTGCATGCTCTGCACGGGAAAGTCGCTGAGCCTCGGCTGCTTCAGCGCTCGCCTGCCGTGCGGCAGCCTCTTCAGCAGATAATGCATGTTTTGAAGGTACTTGCTGATGTTCGCGAGGCTCCTCACGGCTGAGACGCTCCGGTGGCGCTGGTGTCCGAGGCGCACTACTGGGCCCGGGATCCATGGAAGGGCCAGGGTCGTCAGAGAACATTCTCCCAATGCTGGAAAGAGGTTTCTGTATGGTCTTGAGAAGACCAGTGATGGCAGCTTTCTCTTCGCCCGTATACTCGTCATTCGAAGTTGAAGTGCGTGGTCCGTCAAGAGAAGGACGAGCAGAAGTTTCTCCGGGAAGAGGCCCAGACTTCTCGTTGAATACTGGCTGTTGGGTGGCTGGCGGTGATTGAGCATGCTTTTCAGCAATTGCTGAGACGGCCTCTTCCACATGCCTCTCAAACTCCTCATCAGTAATCGTTAGAGTAGTTCTATCCATATTTTCAATGAACTGAACAGCACCCATCTATAATATGTTAGATTGTGACTACTTCCAGAGCAGACTAACATACCAACGAGGACAAGTAGTAGCCTGCTTCACCCCCAAGCTTTTCCTGGTTCCTGAAGCGCAAGATGTATTGCACATTAGACACTAGGTGCTCTGGATTTGATTGCAGTACAACATAAATAAGGAGGGGCATGAAGGAGTCAGCTGAGGAATCAGACTTGTTATGTTTTAATAAACCTGCCAGTCATCAGTATGAATATGCAACTCTAACCTTTCAGCTGGCTTACCAAAGATCACCTTGCAACAGTTCAAGACACAAATGATCTTGTCTCGTGGTGCTCTGTAGGATTTTATTTTTAGCAGTTCTGGATCAAGTTAGTAAATACCGACAATCTGTAATCTTGAACCGACCTTGCTGGGCTAGTTTCAAAAACCGACGTCCACTGTCGCCGACTGGCGGAATGTCCAAATGTTCTTCCCTCACCCAGCCATAAATGCTCATCTTCTGTCTAACAATGTCATCTCTCTCAACATCCTCTTGGTGTTGGCCTCGCCTACCGGGGCCAAGAGGTATATCGCCGCCCTTGCGCTTCGGCTTCGCCCCAGGGATCGGTTTGGGCGCTTGGATTGCAGGCGAAAATGTCTGAGTATACAGTCTGTTCATGACTAGCTTTTCCATCCCCTCACGAGCATTATCGAACTCCGCGTCAGATACATCCCTCCAGACCTCGCATTGTGCCATCTTGTTGGCAATAAAAGCCAGGAAATCCCCTATAATCTTGACTTGCTCATGCACCATCCATTGCCGTTTGCCAAACTCAGAGAGGAAAGACTTGAGGTACCTTGCCACAGGATCTGCCTTCTTGTTTCGCAATTGCTCGAGAAACCGGTGGAAATCAAAGGGTTGAGTAGGCTCGGGCTCTGGCTCAGGAGGAGGAGGCCGGTGCGACTGCGCTGGCGAGCTTGGAGAAGCAACGCTCATGTTCCGCTCTATTTTAGGACGTGGAGGTGTTCCATGAACACCATCCTTGGGTGGGACAGGTGGCCCCAGATCCTCGACGCCAGTGTTGTTTGGGGTCTCAGCTGGAGGGGAACTCGTGGAGATGTGTAGGCCCTGCATCTGACCAGAGAGCGTAGGCACAAGAGGTTCCAGACTAGACTTTCGAGGAGGATGTTGAACGGGATGACCCAGCATCGGCGAGGCAATCTCCAGTCTGGGACTCATGACTTCTTCTTCGCCAGGACCGCCACCAAACTCGCTAAACTGCTCCATGATGCTCTGGATTTCGGACTGTGAACCGCCTTCGTGCTCATCTTCACTTACATATCGTCTCTCATCAAACTCTGCATCTGATTTAGGAGGGGTAGAATCTCCAGAGACATGGGAACGCGCAGCATTTGAAGGGGTCCGCGAAGGCGGCTGAGAGGTTATTGGGGTCGCAGGCGTGGGGTCAACATAAGTGGATGGTTCGGCGGTGAGGTATTGTGTAGTAGCATCGTTCGACGAGGGTAATGCAATAGGTTTGATTTTGCCTGCTGTTGAGGCGTGAGTGTTCAAGTAACCGCTAGGAGCTTCATAATCATCGGCAGCTTGCTTTTCCTTGCGCATCGAAGAGGGACCTTGCTCAGCAGCGTCAGCCCTATGTTCGTGTGATGGAACGTCAGCTGCCTGATCACCAAGATCGATCAAATTATCCTCCTTTCCGGTGTTGTTTCTGGAGCTCGATCCATGGCTATGATTATCAGAGGTTTCAGGCGTCCCTGCCGCAGGGTCCTGAGCAGACATCAACTCGACATTGGATTTGTTAGACAGCGTCTCGTCTAGGATCGGCTGGCTAGATGAAGTTGTGGACTGCTCCGGCGGAGACATGCAAAGCTTCTGAAGGTTCGACGACAAGGTAGCTGTTTTGGAGAATCAGGTCCAAGGCGAAAGGTTGGCTCGTGTAAGACAAGATAGTGCCCATTCGCTGTTCACGAGATCGAAGGTAAAGCTGTATCGTGGGTCTTCGGTGAGCAGTGGTCGTCGACGTCGATAAGGTCAATAAAGTTTAGGGCTAGTTGATAACAGATCGCTTCGTAGGTGATCAAATGCCACAAAAAGATTGTCGTTTGGCGATGTTGTCGGGTCAGCGTCTTGGAATACTTGGAGTTCAACAATGGACGGATGCCTCTAGGTAAGGTAGTTAGAGCCGAAGCGTAACTACAGCAAGCTGGATGGAGCACATGGCAGGACCCCTCATTCTCCATCTTCCAAGCTAGGCTTCCTTCCAGCAACCAGTGCCTCAGCTTTTGGTCAGGCGCACACTTGTTTGGAGCTGCTCCATGAAGTGGGGCAATTGGGCACTTCTTTGGGGAGCTTGGTAGCGGTTACAGTGTGTCTACAGGGGGGCGTACCTGTGACGTCGCGATAGTTACAGGGGATATGCTTCAGTGTAAGTTCCAAATCCTTCGGACAAGCTGCGATCCGACGATCGCCCAGCACTTCCTAAGACTGCAGTCTCAACAAGAATGAAAAAGACAAGGTCAGAATTAGAGGCAGAAGGGTAAAATATACTCATAGGAGTAAAAATGTGCAAAAGTCAATTTGCTGGAAGGGAGGTTTGAACTCCCGCCTCTTTCGAGAGTGGTGTTAAATTGATTAACTTAAAACCACCGCCTTAGACCACTCGGCCATTCCAGCTCTGAAGAATGTAATAGAAATTTGAGTTACTACAATTAATTATACTGTTTGCAGTCCATGTGCATCAGCTGGAAGCTGAGCCACCACAAATCCTCTCACCGAAAGAGTCACCAGACTAAAGGCGTTGGCGTAGGCAGTATGTTATAGATATAAAGCCAGGGGTTTTTGATGCTTCGAGTAGCCACCATCGAATGTCTTACCATCCTCGAACAGACACCTTCGACCTGAACCGACTTCTCCATAATGTCAACGGCACTTTCCGTCGCTCCCTATCGCCAAGTTCGTGCCTATTACAATGACACCACTATTACAGTGTACCAAGCCTACAAAGAATCCATTGCTAAAGCTGCTGTAGATGCTCAGAAGCTTAATGCATCCCCGGATTTTAAATCAGGTCGAATGACATGGATCAAGCCCAGTTGGACATGGATGATGTACCGCGCCGGGTACTCTTACAAAGACCCTGGCCAATCCCGCATCTTGGCTTTGCGAATGAAACACGAGCACTTCATCACTCTCCTTGAGCGAGGCGTGCTATCAAGCCATGCTCATAAGCTCAACCCTGGCGAGAAGCGTGAGAAGACGGTTGATGTGAGAATTCAGTGGGATCCTGAGAGGACAGCGAAGCTAGAGGTACTGCCATACAGGAGTATCCAAATTGGCATTCCAGGAGCCTTAAGTGAGCAGTGGGCGAATGAATGGATTGTTGAGATTGAGGATGTCACGGATAAGGCACGTGAGCTGAAGAGAGTGATCGATGAGCGGCCAGGCATCACCGACGAAGAACTGCTGGGGATGGATCTGATATTCAAGGAGAGGCCGTTCGAGGTGCCAGAAGCAGTTCATACCAAGCTGGAAATGACAGATGTTCCTGTAGAGTATTAACAAGCGAAATTCCGAACCAAGTATGCATGTGTCCTCAAAACCAGGTATTGACTTTCCGGCTGTTCTCAATCTCCAAAGTCAAACTATAGAATAGACTCGAATACCTGCTCTCAATTCCAATTTTCGCCGTCACGATGTCTGGAACTCTCCACTCAAGCCTTCGCTGTGTTTTGTCCAAAACTCTTGAAAAGTCCTGCTTTGCAATCCAAGTCTGTTCTTCAAATGCGTACCACGGTGAGAAGTAAAGAGGCATCGTTTGGAACGGGTTTGGGGGCAAGGGCTCTAATCCCATGACCAAGCACTGCGTGGAATCTGAACTGCCTAGGTCAAGCTCCAACACTCCCAGAACGATGGATGCTTGTAATGATCCAAGTGAAGGACCAGGAGCTAGGTCAAAGTTAATCTCATATGATTCCGGCGTGGTGGAGGGACCACGTCGAGCATCAACAAAATATTGCCATGTTGGTGATCGTGAGCGCACTCTGACAACCATCTTACTCTCCTTTGTAAGGCCCTTCATCTCCGGGCGAAATATCACACCCTTCAAGTATCGTAGGTCCGGGGTGCTATGTGGTACGAAGATCTGTCGCGGAATGGCCTCCTGCAAAACATCTTTTTGACCACTTCGTGTCATGTTCAAGAGTTCATCGGGAAGAATGATGCTGTTCATCATGGACAACGCTAATATATCTGGTCGAATTCGCACAAAATGTGAGTTTCTGTCCCACGCTGCCCGCTGAAGGATGATAGCCGGGTTGATGGATGTCTGGCCTCTTCGAAACTCGCAGTTCAAGAAGGCCAAGAAAATGGTCCCTGACGTATCGATTGGGAACGGCGTTAATGGAAGCTCTAAATCCAGTCCTCGGTTTGTCATCGAAATTGAACTTCCTGACCTAAGAGATAGGTATTTGGATCTCTGAGGCACCATGCCATTGAGATCTTTTGAGGTCTGGCCGAGATCGAAAGCCGAAGGGCTATTCGCAAGAAGGCTCCAATACGTTTTTCCTTCGACTCGATATCGAGGCTGCCGCCAAGCAAAAATTGACTCATCGTCGGTAGATTTAAGAATCTCTTCTTGTAGCCGCTTGAAAGCTTTGACTTGACCTTCCCCATAGAGCAAAGGCATGTTAATATCGAATATACCCAGCAGGCAATAAGCAATGTCTTCTGGCCTCGTTGTTTCGCGCCCAGCAGCCCAGAACATCTTCTGAGCGACAGAAAACTCACCAAGCTGACTTTGCCTGATCTCCGCCATGTGATGTGTTGCGTCAAGAAGCTCATGATTAATCCCAGTGATACTCTGTATGTCTTCTTTGAGCTCAGCTCTGCTACCCAGCCGCTGCCAGTCTCGTCCGTAAAAAATGACCTTTCCCGGTGCGATGAGCTCTTGAAGTGTCCAGCCTCTAGTAAACCAACGGCTGTTTACAAATGTCTTTCTCCGTTCCTCTTCAGACTCTGAAGAGGGAACGTCTCCAAGAAAGGCGATACAGATGGTCGATTCAGCATACCAACGAAACATGGAGTTGATAGCTTCCGAAAGCTCGGCACTGCTACTTTTATCGATACAGCAAGTATCTATCCATAAATAGTCCAACTTGAAAGAGCGTGCCATTCTACAGCTCTCGCGTAGCTTGCTATAACGTTCAAGATGAAGCGCTTCCTCGGGATCACCTGAAGCAACATCTTTGAAGGTGACCTCATCATCACCCCAGACGTGGGACAGGATGGCATATCGACGTGATCCGCCAGGATAAAACTCAATTTGAAGAGTATGTGTGTTTGTGAGTCTCATAATGAGCTGTATCTTTGAAATAAACTGGTGATTGTCTTGAGTTGCTCATCTCATGTCAGCTCTTGAGCTTGAAGGCTCCCAGATTGTTGAGAGTGGTGAGGGCAAGTGGGAATAACCACGAACAACAAATTGTCTGAACTAAGATATGAGAGTATGAGAACTACCAAGCTGAAATTTGAATAATATTCATTGTTAAAGGGTCATTCACAAGGTGGAATTGGGATTGATGAGGGAAGTCGTCACAAAGAGACTAGATACAGTGTCATCTTATTAAAACCCCGCACTGTACACTCAAACACTTTTCGAGCGATAGAACTAAGGGTGCAATATTTATTCTTAAATTAATGTTTCATTAATGTCATTACTCGACCATTCTGTTTTCTACCCATTTTACCCATTGACAACGGTACCGCCATTGCAGTGGATGGTCTGTCCACTAACACACGAGCTGTCACTCGACGCCAGGAAGACCACACATGTAGCAATCTCTGATGGCTGAGCAGGTCGTCCCATGGGGCTTGTGAACTGCTTCTGCGCTTCGTCATCCATTGTGGCGGGAATGAGAGGTGTCCAAACTATGTATCGTTAGTCGTACTGCACACTGGTGAGAAAAGCTTAACATACCAGGTCCAGGAGCGACAGCATTAACACGAATGCCCTTACTGACGTATTGATTGCTGAGACCGCGTGTAAATGAAACAATCGCACCCTTGGTGGATGTATAATCGAGGAGATCAGGGCGACCGATGTAGGCGTTGATAGAAGCATTGTTGATAATAGTTGCTCCGGCCTTCATGTGAGGGAGGGCATATTTGGAGATATAAAAGAAGGAGTGGATGTTGATGTTGAAGGTATGGATCCATTGCTCCTCGGGGAGGTCTTTGATATCCTGGACCATCATCTGGTCTAGGTCAGTTGTCAGATTTGCTCGATATGCTCGATACTATTAGATAAACTTACAAGCTGCATTGTTGAATAGAATGTCAATCCCGTTCATTTTCTCCACGGCAAAGTCAACAAGTTTCCTGCAGTTCTCTTGCTTCGAGAGGTCAAGAGAGATGAGATGGACCTTGGCGCCCTCGTTCTCAACCTGCTTTTTGGTGTCCTGCGCATCCTTCTCCTCTTCTGGTAAGTAGGCGATTACAATATCCGAAACGCCCTCCCGACCGAACAGAAGAGCAGAAGCAGCACCAATGCCACTGTCGCCTCCAGTGATCAGTGCCTTTCTGCCTTTGAGCTTTCCAGAGCCTTGATATGTCCTCGAGTTACCGCCGGCTTCAGGTAATTCGTCACGGGTGGCTTTGGGGTCGGGCATCTCCCTCTCAGTGCCAGGGAAGTCCTGGTGAGAGACGGGGATATCCTTTTCTAATTCTTGGTCAGTTGCTATGTCGTTGAATTGTAGAGAGTGGTGAGGGAGAATCCACCATTCTTGAAGTTTTGAGTCGTCATTTTAGTAGCTGGATTATAGTCAATCGTGCAATTAACTTCTCGGGCTGGAGGGAATTGAAAATTCTTTCTAAATTTCTCGGAAGAGCCTCCTCTTTTTAACATTCGTCGTACAAGAACACACGGAGCTTTCAATCCGAATCATGATGAAGATCGATCGATGACGACACTACAGTCAGGGTTGAACATTTCTTCGTCACATTAACGGGGCCAGCCAAGCAAGAATGGGCATCCATGCTGACAGCCCTGTCTTTAATCTGGCGTTTGGCTTTTCATCATGTGGGAGCTCCTCTGTCAGTTGATAGAAAGATCGAGCTATCGACCAATCGTCCTGGTCGTACGCTGACTTATGACGGCGGAAACTGGCACGATTTATGACCCTTTCGCTATCTTTTCGCGAATATGACGATCTTCTTGTTGAAAAGAGGGGCACATATGTGCGGTACCTTGTTCAAAAACCAGATGTCGATGAGATTGCTGTGACGTACAAAGTTGCAAACAATGGACGGCCGCCGACGGCTTTCATCTGTTCGGCACTGTCCGGAGCGGCCCCACTGTGCCGGCCCGTTACGGAAGGCGAAACGTAC
>JAAQPG010000592.1:0-13940 GCA_013186905.1 Fusarium udum
AAGAGTAATAGCTACTTATTTATATATCTTTAAAGTTAATTATTAGAATATTTAACTTTTTAGCTAAAAGTAATATCCTAAGTAATAGTAAAGGTAATAAGTATTTTACCTATATATATTTATTAGTATCTTTTACCTTTATGCCCTGGGGGCTAAAGCCTCTTTAAACCCTAACCTTACTACAGTTCTCATCCTTGAGGTATCGCCGTTTCTTCGTAACCTAGAATTAAGTTGATCGAAGAAAAGTTGCCTCTGGCCTAGCGGGCTTGATTCATTCGTCATCAGTGAAACAGGCGACTTGAAGGTTTAATTGGTAATTTAAATTCGCAACTTACAGCTTCAGAATATCCGCGAGGCTTTGGATGGAGCTATTTTGCTTATCAAGTTCATTGCTGCAATTCTTGAGCGTGGAATCATGAACTTCAAGTCTGAACCGTTTCCATGAAGTCCGATCTGCGACATCATTACCTCGTGGTTGGATCTCTTTAACACTCTTCTCGACCCAATTTAGATCTTTCTGAAACGAACTAAGCATAGAATGAAGTGCGTCGAGACGGAGACCCAGTTCACCAGCTAGGCAATCGCGAAATTGACTCGTCGTCGAAAAAATCCTTTGACAATTCTCCATAATCGACGATAGGAAATATGTTGCATCATGCCACTGGTCTTTGATGTTTCGTATCACAAGCACGATGTTATCGCAGGTCCTAATCATTCCATCAGCTATAGAGTGAAGATGGCCGAGAGTTATTGCTTCCATTTCGACGAAGCAAAATTGTACCTGTAGAGCACTAACACCGCGAGAGGGAGAATTGTAAAGTGGTTCCAACGCTGCGTGCATCCTTTTAGGCAAGACTGGCTTAATGTCTTTCTCTCGGCATTTTCCCGTCAGTCTTCTGCTGTCCATTGATTCACAACACGGTGGGTTGAAAACAAGGCGGCAGTAACAGCTTCTATTGGTGGGCGAGAACGCCACCTGTACGTGGTGGTGTACTGGGTTGGGCCTCAACAGCCCCATTGAGTAGTGAGCATCAATCACATCAACTTGGCTTTGTGTGACTGGCTCTGTCATGTTCTGTGGCTGATGTAGCAGCAAAAAAGAACGGAGATGCAGCCAATTCAGGTCTCAGTGTGGCTCTACTGAGTGATGTTGTAGCCTATAGCTGGCTGGTATTTGAGAGTCTTAGATTGATGGGCAAGCCACACCTTTCACCGACAGACTTAACAGTGACATACCACGGACACACACAACGAATCATAATATTCAGCCTTTTCTTGTTGTCGTAAAGATGTGGGTGTTTGTCCCAGTTACTGCTGTATCTTACGCGGGGTAAAACAGCAGCGATGTGAGACATAAAGTCGCCATCTCGAACCCAAAATCACACTGAGTCGGTCCCTTCGAGCCATTCATCATGTGCTCCGATTTTTTCGCCGATATTAACAACAACCACGCAAGGGAATGTCGAATGGACTGGGGACCCAAGTTTGCCAGCGGCATAAAGGCAATCACAGCTCTTGGCCAGCTGCTCCTCGTAACACGCGCAGAGTGTGTTTCGACTCTCGAGATCCCTGGCAGCTACGACAGCCATGGCAGGCTAATAGCCATTAGAGACAAAGTTCACAGCTGTTCAAGACTGTATATAGAAGCGTTCGCCAAATCTGAACGAAGCTTAAGCAGGCTGTCGGAGACTGCTTGGGAGCTGGCCCATTCTCGCGGTTCGGTATGGACTTTTTCAATGAGCTATTGTTTATATCTGAGTCTGTCCTGATAGTGGAACCAGCTTCACCGCGTAACAGAACTATTTCGCAAAGACAATCCAGCCGTTTCAGTCTCTGCTTTTCGAGATGAATGGGACCGAGTACATCAATACCTCCTCAAAGTTAAGCAACACGCAAGAGAGTGTTACGAATCTTGGACTCATCTGCTATGCTTTATCCAAGAGCTTGAAACTCTTATTTATAACATGATTAGTAAGTATATTTGTCATTTTAGAGATCTCTTGTTCAGTCAGAGAGTTGACCCTGTGAGGAACAGCTTATAACAAGATTTTGAGTATCCGCTTGAGTGAAAAGTTAGAATCTGCCAACGCAGATTTCAAAACACGTCACCATGATGGTAGGTACACATTACGTTTAAATGCTCTCTTGAATAAGGATCTTACTCTTGCTAGTTAATCTGGAGCCCCTGTATACAAATGATTCCCAAAAATTCGACTTCACATATGCCATCCCACTCATGATCAGTTTGTTATTTCTACTATTTCTCTCTGGTTTTCTTCTTAGGGTTATTATTGTGTCTACCATGTTCCTTTGTGCACTTCTCATCCTCCGAGTAGGCATTGAGCAGTCAGGGTATGGGGCAACAATAGACGACGACAGAGAAGATCAAACTCGTGATTTACAAATTGAGATTGAACATCTAACTCGGAAACTCAAGCTTAACGTAAGTTATCTAATTCAAAATCTCGTTACTCTAATGTAACACACACTAAAATACCATTCTTATCTTCCAGGCTACCATAAGTCAGACTCTCCAAGAAATAGGCAGCTCACTGGCCTCTGGAATAGGTGCAATAAGGGAGACTCACAACTCTTATATGGCCATTTCTGAGAGACTGGACAGTATGGATGGGGAGAAGATCAATCGTTTCGGAAGAACCATGAATAAAGTCTCCTGCATCATCAGTAGGGTCGAGTCCTACCCTCCAAACCGCACGACCGATCAGCGGCAGCGAGAATCAAAAGATGTAACGGTAAGATCGTCTATATCTTCTTATATTGAGGGAAATTCAAAGCCGAAATGGCTAATACAATACAGGAATTTCGTGAACTTGCCGTCGAGTTGCGTCTGACGTTTTACATCATGTTTCAGTGGTCATCACTTTATACACGAATCTCGCAAGATATCTTCACCCCATCTCTACACGAAGTTCAATCTTTCAGTTCCTTAGCTACATTGATTAGTGGTATCGATTTGTCTAGTGAGAGACTCAAATTGTGCCCTGGTCAACAGCGGCAATCAGCTCCCCGCCAAACCGCACCACTAGCCTCTCGGAGCTCTATGATAAATACTACTATAGCTCCAGCATATTCTTCAGATTCAGATATTTACTTCTCTCAGCTGTCTTCCTTAGACTCTAAGGACAAACTGATTCTACATAAAGTAGCAGAGCGCGCGGAGATGGAGCTCAACAAACTTCATCGTGAGGTAATTATTTTGAAGTTGAACTTACTTTTTAAATCCCTGATACTAATATGGTTCTCTTGACTAGGCCCTGCAAAGCGCAGTAACCTCTATACAGGAGAGGGTAACAGAGGTATATACCACAACTATGCCGAGAGTAGTCAGCGAACACAGTCATGGACAAAAGCACATCTCAAACACCGAACGGGAGAATCTGCCAGCACTGGAAGGGCCGAACCAAAAGCTACTCTCCTTGCGCCATAGGTTTTGGCGGTTTAAGAGTAGAGATCCAACTTAGACATCACGCTTGTCCATAGTAGTGGTTGCATATTTGCACTCATTCGATCTTATCAAAACCGAAGCATGTGTGATCCAGAGATACTCCAATAAATAGGGTAATAATTGTTAGTCTTTTTGGTGCTATATGGCGCCATAGCACACAACCGACTTGACAGCAACGAAAAGAAGTTTGGATCTAGGTCTCCTCCAAAGACTTGTACTACTAGACTCGAACAGATCCTGTCATCCTCACATATCAATCATATACTCGCACAGAACACCCATACAAGCCCTCATCTGATCAAATAGTACGTTCCTAGGTCTGAATGATATGTCTCAGAATACAGGGATCTCAAGTTGAGCCTGATCTCGCTTATAGTCAGATTACTACTTCAACCAAGTTCAAGAGCCTTTATATTACCAGATCGCCAAATTCACGTAAAACGCTAGGTGAGGAGAGCCTTCACATCGCTCCTTCTTTTTCCTTCCCAAATTAAGGTGCCTCGTGTAATCCCGGACGACTCGTTGCGTATTCTGAGGGGTGAGTGGTAATGTCACTCGGAAGCTCAACTTTGGTTTCCAAGGGATAGAACTGATGCTGTTGATCCTGAGCCTCCTCTGTTCCCTTAACATTCTTTCTGTCTTTCCCAAATCGCCGCCAGACAAACAATCCGATACCACCGAGAATCAAGAGACCACCAATGATGGCGCCAGCGGTTACACCTGCCGTCGCTCCTTGAGATAGTCCGGACCCTGATTTTGTAGACGAGGTGGTTGAGGTGGTTGAGGTGGATGAAGTGTGCTCAGTATCTGTCTCTGATCCAGCCGTCAATGTCGATGCGTGCTGTCCAGAGGCTGAAGTTGCCAGTCCCGGTCCAGTGGCCGTGGCTAATATACTAGCAGATGTAGTCTCGTCAGCCTGGGGTGAACTGACATTAAAGTAGTCCGATCGAGCGACTCGGCCTTGGCTGGATTTAAAAAGTGTAAACCAGTAAACAGAGTCCTCATTACCCTCTGCTAATCCAAGAAAGTCGTACTCAGCCAGCCAGTAACTTGGATTTTCCGATCCATTTCCTAGGCACCTGAATTAGCAAAATGAGTGCACAGATGAGAGACCTGTAATGCCATACTAGCTAACGATGTGTAAGCGCTGACCCCGTTAAGAGGAATTTGATAGATTTCGATGGCAATTTGGTCGATGTCTGTTTCGTATTCGATCTGGATCTTAGCACCTTGCTCATAACGTTTGTTTTTAGTCATATCGGTATCTGAAGGCTGCTTGGAGCTCGATTCTGGAGGTTGGATGAATTTGGAGTCACAGCAGGCGAGGCTGGCAACTCCGACAACCATTAAAGCAAAAGATGTTATCAAACGCATGGTAACCGGGTTAGAATTGTATATTGCCAGATAGGATTGTCTACAGTGACAATAGATACTGAAAGGATTAGAAATGCTCTCATAATTTACAACAGGCAGCACTTGAGTTTTAACTCCGTAACTACACTGAACCAAGTGGGCTGTTAGATGAACTAGGGCTGAATTTCGGATACCGGCATTCCGTAACAAGCTTAGTTAAATGGTGGCAATCTCATGATCTGGCATTATTTAGAGAGTATAAAGGCTAAATTGCATGAATTTATTAAACTCCTGTTCGGTATAAGGTAGTTTATATATAATTAATAACTATAGCCTTTATATTTCCTATAGTAATTCTTAAATAGTTCTTTATAAAAATAATAAAGAAGTTAAATTTCCTATTAATACTGTCTTATCTTCAGACACTAAAAAAGGCCGGGCATCCGTATCTAAAATGGGCTAATACTTATCCAACCAATCAAGCAACAATTCAAAGGATATTATCCTCAGCTGAACAGACCGTACCAGGATATGAAACAAGATCGACCCGCTCATGTCTACATTTAGTAAAAGGCGGAAGACAAGCGGAAGAGAGCCGCTTGAGGATCAATTACCCTAAGTTCTGAAAAGGGGCTTGGAGACAAATGAGTCTATTAGGAGTAGAAACATATATATTTGTTGCTAAGATTGTGGAAGGGAGCTTTAAAACACCTTAACATATAGTCGTCAAGGTCGTTGATAGCATACTGATTACTGAGAAGGTTGTCGAACAAGCAGCTCAGCGGTCGCGTTTCTCGCCATGAAGCTCCCCTCATATCTCACTATATTCAAGTTAACCCAAGAATCAGACATCGACTTCCTCGGAAAGTGAATACAACCCATTTCCGTCCAAACCTCATCGCACTTCATTCCCAGACCAACAGGGAGGAATTCTTGAACAGATGGGGGCTGACCAACGTGAGGCGACGGGATATTGCGCAGATTGAGCATCCATCTATCTTGTAGGGGGGCATTGGTGACTATTTTCTCAGGAACGAACTC
Organism: Fusarium udum; assembly: GCA_013186905.1. Taxonomy (NCBI): domain Eukaryota; kingdom Fungi; phylum Ascomycota; class Sordariomycetes; order Hypocreales; family Nectriaceae; genus Fusarium; species Fusarium udum. The sequence continues at coordinate 5,861 of JAAQPG010000592.1, forward strand.
AAACTCGACCATCTTTCTTCCAGCAGGTCTCTCCGTGCTGCCGGTGACAAGCCGGGTACCTGTAAACTCTTGAATAACACTCTTTCCCAGTACCTTGGGAAAGCCAAGGAGCTCGCGACCAGCGAAAATGGCGGCGTCATTGTCAAGAATGAACAGAAGGTTATAATGGAACTTCTTGCCCTTGTAGGTAGCCTCCACCTGATGAGCATATTCAGTGTAGGACCCAACAGGACTCATTCCGTAGCTGAGAAACAGCGAGGTCATAAGCGGCTCTTCCTCCAGTTCGAGAACATCCGGGACAAGATGGGCGAGCTGAGGTGCGGTAACGCGATACGAGATGCTAACTGCAGTAGTATTGGTGAAGATTCCTCTTGCTCCTGAGTATGACTCTTGTTCTTTAGCGAGTACGACTATTTTGCTGAGGTAAGTAAATATTATCGAATTGATCATGACACCGCTAAGACCTGCGATATGCATATACCGTCACGTACAGCAGCCGAGGTATTGAAACTTGAGTAGTATTCATTACTGAAGCTTGAAAGGCCTTGAGAAATCGAAAGAGTTCTTCGGCCCGAATTCTTTACCCGTACAATCGGTTGACTATTTGGGCCAAAGGAATCGCGCCATAAACTAAGTTGTTAGGATGCATCTTGACTATAGTGAATAAATCCAGTCTTTCAAGGCCGAGATATATTTAAGAACGAAATCCAGTGTCCTTTTGCCGTGTTTGCAAACAACCCCATATATCTAACTACAACAAACTCACATCTATCATGCAAGCATTCCAATATTGCGGCCTAGAATCTCCATTTGGGCTTCAAACACTTCTCATCCCTACGCCAAAACAGAGCCAGGCTCTCATCTCAGTCAAGGCCGTCGGCCTTTGTCATACCGACGCCCATTATGTTGATGGACACGGTATCTCTATGCTGGGATCTCTTCCAATTACTCTAGGGCACGAAGTAGCCGGAACTGTCGTCAAACTCGGATCAGAGCCATCACCAGTTCAAATCGGCGATCGCGTGGTAGTCGCCCTAGTAGCTCATCCCGTTGAGAAGGCAACACGATCCACGACAATTGGGCTCGGCTACGATGGAGGCTATAGTGAATTTGCGATAGCTCATTATGAACACCTGGTAACGATTCCAGAGGGAGCGTCCTTCCCTCAAGCAGCTGTTGCCACGGATTCTATCTCCACGGCATATCACGCTGTAGCTGTGACCGCTGGGGTCAAGGAGTCAACAACTGTCGCAATCATTGGAATCGGCGGCCTCGGCCTCAACGCAGTTGCGATATCGGTACTGCAAGGCGCTAAGGTCTATGGAATCGATATCAACGAGGATAAATTTTACGATGCGAAAAGTTTGGGAGCGGTCTCGTGCGCTTCCAGTCTCGCGAGTTTCCCCGATGTTTCATTTGATGCCGTGATCGACTTTGTTGGAACCACCGCAACGATTTCTGCGGGAATTGCCGCTGTCAAGAAGAGTGGCACTATTGCGATGGTTGGTCTGAATGGACAGGGTGTGGAGGTCTCGTCACTGTTGTTGGTTACGAAGAGTATTAGTTTGAGGGGCTCATTTGGCGCGTCGAAGGAGGAGTTGGTCGAGGTGTTAAGGTTGATTAGGTCTGGAAAGATCGTCCCGAGGTTGACATAGATTCCGTTTTGGGATGTAGCAAAGGGATTGGAGGATATAAAGAAGAACAAGGTTGAGGGCCGTTTGTTTGTCCGCCCGAGTCTGGAATAGGAGAGTATTGCAGACGACCTTTGTAGTATAAATCTTCCTAGCTACATTTGATATTTCTGAACATTGCCTGTCTGCTTTGTAAGATGGTCAATTCTTGTGCTCGGACGGTCCATTCATGACCGCTATCTCTAGGCAGCTTCAAAACTCAGACACCAGACGAAGCTGATCGGAGAAGTGTTTGGAAGTCATGATTGATCCGCGAGTTTATTAGTCTATTAATTCTAGACGTATATAGGTAATAAAATATTTCCGACCTCCTTCCGTCTATGTAACAAGAGCTGAACTAAGTTAGCAATAGTAAACCTCCCTAAACAACCTGTCATCAGCAGCACTGGTGTGCCACCATGTATTTTACGTTATCTCAAGCCCAGCACGTATCTCTATTATGATGAACTAAATAGGGAGACTGTGCTCGAAGCTACAGATCAACCTGGAAGTGGGTCCGAAGCCTCTCACCGTAAGTGTAGAAGATCCATGGAACAGGAGTAAAAGCAAGGGTTATAAAGCCAAGGACGCTGTTACCCCAGCCCAGCCCAAGCTTCGAGTACAGAGGCTGGGCTGTGAGGTCAAGGAAGGCTCCGAAGGGCGAGCGGACCAACAGATTGGCCGCCATAGCAGAGGCAGCTGCCTCGGCTCCAAACGCATCAACTAGGTAAATCTGACCAGGGATGACGACAAAAAGGGAGCCAAATCCCACAATGAATGTGCCGATGATAGGGACAATCCAGTGAACGCCATTCTCTGTTGTCCAGCCATATATGAAAAGGCCAAGTGGAGTAATTGGGCCGAGCCATTTCATGAGAAGAAGACGATCCTCTGGCCTGGGAGCGGCATTCTTGTCGCCCTTCTTGCGACCGAGAAGCTTGTCGCTGAGGACAGAGAACATGACTAGGCCTATACCCATGCCGATCCCAAGACCAAGATATGCGAGTCCAGCGACCCCCGGGTTGAAACCGTACACATCTTGGAAGACGGAGGGGAAGGTGGTGAAGAGTAGGAAGATAAGGCCGAAGAGAATACCGGTGTAGAGAGATACCAAGAGGACGATTGGGGAGAAGATGAGCAGCTTTAGTGGTCGGAAAATGGCGCGTGCGAGCATTTGACCAGGGGTCTCATCTATGCTCAGCTTGGCGACCAGTTTCTCGTTACCAGTTTCTTTGCGCATGCGAAGAGCTTTCTTTTGCAGGATGACGGTGTAATTTGTTTCCTTCATCAGGGCAAATGTGACAGTAGTGAGAATGCCAGACTAGGATAACTGTCAGTAAATAGAATTCTTTATAGATCAAACAATGAGTGGCCCACCAAAATGAGTAGGATTCGAAATGTCCATCGCCACCCAACGTTCTCGGAGACAAATCCTCCAATGATTGGACCAATCACCTGGCAGTAGTTAAGCGATGCAATACAGTGGGTAGATGGAGTATGACTTACAGGTCCAAGAAGTGGCCCAACAGCGAAGAGAGCCATGGCCTTGCCTCGCTGCTCCTGAACGAACAGATCTGCGACAGTACCTCCACCAATACTCATTGGGCCTGAGGCAGCGCAGCCAGCGATGATGCGGAAGACGAGAAACATTGCGACGTTGGTGCTGAAAGCACAGCCGATTGTGAAGGCCATGTAAACCATGTTGCAAAAGTGATAGACGATGAGACGCCCATACAGTTCTGAGAGGGGTGCAAGCAGGAGAGGACCTAGTGCGAAGCCCAGGACGTAGAGACTGACTGTCATGGCTGTGACTGTGGCGCTGGTGATGTTGAACTCATCGGATAATTCTGCTGCTCCTGGGGCAAACATTGTCGCAGCCAGGTTCCTGGTTGAGAGTCAGTGACATATTCATCAACGCAGTTGGGACAGGCGAGGTGCTTACGCTGCAAGAGTGGACAAACTGACAATGCCAACATGGAGATTCTTCTGGGCCTTGGACCAATTGAGTGGATGTTGGGGATCATCTGGTCCGTCCCAGTCAACAACATTAGGATTCGACGGGGGCTCATCAACCATTGTTCCAGTAGGCGACAAAGGCTTCTCTTGCGCCTCAGTCCCAACATCTCCTCGTGCACCAGCCTCTAACTGATCATCCGGAAAGCCTGATTGCGACATCTGAGGCGTTGTCGACATGGTTGCTGTGACGGAAAGAATAAGAATGGAGAGTATTTCCTCTTTGGACCAATGTATCGATGATAAAATGTGATATTTCTTACTGGGATGATAACACTTCCTGCATGCTGCATGCGACGTGAAACTTGTGGATCTGCAAAACAAAAAACCTTCTCGTGAATATCTGAGGTGGTTTGTTATATGAACGGGCGATGTGTGTGGGGTGTACAGTAAGCTGAGTGATGTTATGTTATGTCTGCAGGGAGCATCGGGCCGGACATGGGAGTGGGGCACGGAGGATCGGAGCGGAGGATCGGAGCGGATGATGAACAGATCCGGGGACTAAACAGGGATTGTGCGTCAGATGCAGGACAAATACCATAACTGGGCTTGAGTTATTCCCTCTTGGTTAGAATCTCACTCTGTCAGCACATTAATTATTCCTCAACGTCAAGTTTTTTCCGACGCTCCACGGCCACCATTTTTCGTCCGCTTGTTTACACTTCCCGCCTAGGCCTTAGTAATCTCTATTTCCCATTCTTTTTGTCCCGAAATCCATGGCGGACCAGGAATCGCGTCCTACTATGGAGTGGGGGCCAGGGAAAACAGCTCAGGGCAGAGCTCGTCTACCCTCAAGTAGGCCACGCGAAAAGCCGCAGCTGTCATGCAACCTGTGTAGGAGGAGAAAGTACGTAACGTAAAGCACTCTACTTTTCCGCCTCTCTTTTCCGTTCATCCCCGCTTTGACGCAAGCGATTGTCCTCCCCCACGTGCTGACGTTTCTGGCCTGCTTCCAAGACTACGATGTGACCGCCAAAGACCCTGCAGCAGCTGTGTGCAACGAGAGCTCGGCCTGTCGTGCACGTACGCCTCTGACAGAGTCACAGGCGGTGATGCGGCACACCAGCCTCGTGTAACCACACAGGATCGTATCCGCCACCTCGAGAGTCTTGTTTTTGATCTGATGCAGCAGTCTTCAGTCACCCAGGGCCAGCACGGAGGAGGAACGCCTTGCTCCCCCGTCGAAATTGCCCGTTCCCCCGTGGACACGGCTGTGGCTACTACACCCGCTGATGATTACGGCAGCATGCGATCCACGGGCGGAGGGGCGAACTACGTGGTGAGTTCGCACTGGGCTGCTGTTCTCGACGGGATTGCCGAGCTCAAAGATCATTTTGATAGCGATGATGAGGCGGCGCACTCTGATGTACATGATGTTGAGTCGCCTAGCGCGGGGATGACTGGCCTCCAGCTGCTCTACGGCTGCCCCAAGCCTGCTAGCAAGGACGAGATACTGGCGTCGATCTTAAGCTTAAGCCGCCCGGTAGTAGACCGATTGGTCTCACGCTATTTTAACTCATTTGAGATGTCGCCCGGTTAGTTTCATCATACAGCTTTCTCGTGAAACCACCCATGCTGACACCCCGCGCCCAGCCGTGCTTCACAGCGTGGAATTCCTCAGGGAGGTACCGAAGCACACCCCTATCACCTTATTCAGATCGACTGACCCATTACAATCTTAGTATGAAGAGTTCTGGGATGATCCATCTGCAGTGTCGCCCTTCTGGCTGGGCCTTTTGTTCACAATCATGTGCTTGGCAACCCATTTCGAAAAGTTCCGCCTCGACCCCGGCGTGCAGTCACCCGCGGCTCTGTCCATGGAGAGAGATCTCCAGAAGATGACGGATACGTACAGGCTAAGGATCAGCCAATGCCTTGTTCTTGGCAACTACACCAAAGGCGGTCCTTACGTGCTGGAGACACTTATGCTGTACATTGCCGCTGAGCTGTTTTCGAGCACGGACGCCGAGATTGACATTTGGATCCTGACGGGGAACACGGTTCAGATTGCCTTGCATATGGTAAGCTCAGGCTACTCTCTTGTGTGCTCGCCATCTCACTAACGCGTCACTAGGGCTATCATCGAGATCCGAAGCATTTCAAGGGCATGTCCTCTTTCGCTGCGGAGATGCGGAGAAGGGTCTGGGCGACTCTTGTCGAGATGGATCTTGGCCTTTCTGCTCAGATGGGACTGCCAAGGATGATCAAGCAGTGGCAGACTGATACGCAGGAGCCGTCTAATCTCCAAGACATTGACTTTGACAAGACAACTATTGAAATGCCCCCATCAAGGCCAGACACAGAATTAACACCGATTCTTTACCGTCTTGTCAAAGCAAAATTGACGACAACGGTCGGATATATCTGGGACTTTGCCGCTGATGTCCGACCGTACACATACATCGAAGTCAAGAGAATGGACAGCAAGCTAGATGAAGCGCGAAAGTCAATTCCAGATTGTCTCAAGTGGCATTCCTTCGCCCGCTGCATCACGGACTCGCCGCAGAATATTATACAAAAAGTTGTTCTAGAGACCTTAGTCTACCGCGCAAAGATAGTTCTCCACCGGAAGTTCATGCTCGGTCCCCCAGCAAACTCGGCTGACTCTAAACGCATCGTCTTAGAGTCAGCACTCAAGCTTCTAGATTACCAACACATGCTGCAAGAGGAATCACAACCCTTCTGTCAGCTCTACCAAGAAAGGTGGAGGGTTTCTTCATTGGTCAACCATGACTTCTTGCTAGCTACAAGTATTCTGTGCTATTACCTGCAGAACAGGAAATGCGAAGGCATGCCGGTTTCTGAGTCAGCGCCCATGGACGAAACCATTCTGGTGTCACTTAGAAGATCTTACGATATCTGGCTGCAGTCGAGTGATTCGTCGAAAGAGGCCAGAAAGGTCGTGAAAGCATTGAATGTGGTTCTTGGCGTCAGCAATACTTTAGGTACGGATTCAGGGTTCGACCCGAGCATGTCATCCAGAGTTCCTTTGGGGTATGCATCATCCACAATCAACGACTATCAACCAGGTAAGTCATTCACCAGAGAGGAAGTGTTTAAGCTGACATATGGGGCGGCAGAGATTCCTGCAGGTCTCGGCTCACAGTTTCCAATACTTGATGGCACGATGATGCCAAACTGGGCCACGTTTGCGGATGATTTACTGGCTGCGTCGATGGCTACCCCGAGTAATGAGTGGCAGGCAATGGATGGTAAGTCAACCTTGAGGGTTCCATGTACTTTCAGGGTTTAATGATTAGAGCTGCAGAGACGGTGGATACAATGGGGTCTTTGGCATGGCCATGGAACCTGCAATGTCATGCATTGGGGGACAAGGTGAATAATGAGAATCTAGACTGAGAGGATTGTTTTGGCTACAAAGGATGGGAATGGGTAATGGCGTGCTAAGCCTGTTAATATTTTGCCATTTTTGCCATGAGAGCTTGGAGACGCCTAGTTCGTATACGAAAACCAATAGTTAGCGAATTCAACCACTGGAATTATTCAGGGTGCCTGAGGCATCTATCTTATATTCGGCGGGCCTACCGATCCGAGACCTCAGCTAGCCGCAGTCAATACACACACATCCCCCTCAACCGTATTTTCCCTGTGGCTCACCACAGTGACTCGTGAATGCGGGCCGTCCCGAAAGGGACGATGACGAAAAAGGTCATGGGTGTCAGCGGAGAAGCAAGCTGTAACCCCACACACTCTTCACCGAGAGCGGAAGTGATAAACGAAGGAGTAATACTATAAAGTAAGCGGAAACATTGACAAGATGTGACCAGTTATTTGCCAAAGCGTCATGAATAATGAACAGACCCGCCTGCAGGTGATGAAATGCAGCGCACAGCCCTTAGCTATCATCTTATCTGCGGCGCAGTTCTGTAAGCGACAAACACGAGATTCCAGAGCCGAAGTGATTCACGTGTCTGAGTTGAGCTTCTGAGGGAATATTTCGAGAACAGAGTTGGCTCCGGTTTCCTGCTTGTGGGAGCCAGACGGGACTAGACCAACTTTCCATTAGCGGCGGCAGATCTAGGTACCCGTAAGACTCAAGCGGCGAGTCCCACAGGGGTACACGTCGTGTCACTGGCTGTCTTGGCAATCCCCGAGCGGTACAAACTCGATGACAGAGTGCGGCTGCCGTGAGCTTCTTGGTGTGCATTTTGCGGGATAATACTGACCTCACACGAGGCACATAGCGCCATATCAGATGCTAGGTCCCGGATTACCCGCGGGATTATCCCATTGGACCGGGGCAGGTTCCCGTTACCAAGGTTGTTGGGTGGGGGGAGACACATTGAGCGAGGGAGGGCAGCCGTTGCCTTGAATTAGAAAGAATTTTAATAAGTTAATTAGTCATGATATATTAACTAGGTTCTTTATACTAGAAT
>JAAQPG010000593.1:0-23474 GCA_013186905.1 Fusarium udum
TGCTGCTTAGCACTGGTCAGATGACTAGGGGGGGTCAATGGTCGGTTGAGCTACATTCTTGGAGTGCATGCACTGCACCACGAGCATGAATTGACTTTCCATTCCTCAAATCCATGAACCTTTTTTTTTTTTTTTTTTTTAAAAAAAAAATATGCCCTGACAGTGAATTGACTTTTCATTTATTTCCACAAGCCACAGTGCGCTCTCACATTGAGGATTCGGGTCGAGTCTACGGAACAAGAAAGTTGTGACGTTGACATATTATGCTCACGAGCTTGATGTGCGTTGGTCGCCGCTTGGCGCATCGGAAAATACTAATCATACTGACGAAATGTCGTTTGATGTTGGAATATACTCATCAAAGAGTTCCCTAAGGTTATGCAAACTTACCTAAGTATTCCTGCCACCTAGGGTCGAGGTCGGGAGCTTTCTTTGCCCCCCCAACTTGGATGTCTGGTTCGTTCTTGTTTTCCGTAACTCTCATGCCTTCTTGTAACCTTCATTATCAACATGCACAGGGATTCGAGACGGTATAGTACGAGAAACGACACCCTTACCTTAGTATCAGAATAGATACTAATATGTCTTCCCTAAATTTTATTAAACTTGTCTAAATATTTTACTAAAATTTGATGTATCTAAAGGCTATACCAAGCCTATCCTAAATTCTTCTCACTGGTGTATAATTATTTTTGTCACTGAGGCTTGAGATCTGAAGTTTCCTTGATTCCCCTGGCTTCAATGGCTTAGAGAGCTCTTGAGCAGGCTGGACAAACTTATAGAGTCACAGAATAGAGTGAACAGCAACGACAGAGTCACAAACGCGAACAACGACCTACAATGGGTCATGATCAGCAACTTAGTAGATAATAGATAACACAAGACAGGTCAATACACTAAACGGCAACTTCCAACACATCAACTACACTACAAATGACTTCCACCAAAATGCTTTCATATAGGGGAACTTCCTACAGAATAACTTCATGCCCTTCCAAGCCAATACACAGTTTCTTGTTGTCCATGATAACAATACCAATGACGATGCAAGTAGTTATCCCTCGTTCATGAAGTGCCATTTCTCTGGATATGTTTGCTCGTCACTAACCCCAGCTGCCTTGTGGCGCGCAGAGGTCTGTGGCCAATACCTAGTACCAAACTTGGTCAAATATATGCCAAATCTTTACTAAGCTTTTATTAAATCATCTAAATTGTTTAATATGCTCTAAACTTAAGCTCAATCTATCCTAAACTGTTCTAAACTTGTACAATTCTTCTTCATACTTACCTTAGCCTCGACGTCCTGAATCAAAGGGTGGCCCAAGCTCCACTGTCAGCTGTGCTGATTGGTGCTGCTGCTCATTACCTCCACATCCATTGACCATGACATCGGCAGCCTTGAGCCTCCACTGACTGACGAATAACTTACTTTCATCTTCAAACTTCATCTTCTTCATTTTGCGATCGATGGTACAGCCCCGATTTTTTATGCTTCGTATAGAAGCTATTTTAACAGCAACAGCAACAGAAGCAACATGAGCTCGAGTCAGCAAAATGTCGCCTCCATTGTTGAAGACCGTTCGTACATTGAAGGATTCCACATTTGAAGCTTGTGCCTCCATCAGTGCACATCTAAAGGCATCTGCATCAGGAACCGCAGAGACCGGACCCAAAGCTGACAGAAATGATCTCAAATCCTTGAACATCGAGTTGAGACTTCTTGGAGGCACACTCTTTAGCCTTGAGTCCCTCATCGTTGAGTTGTCTGTAGACAATGATGCCGCCGACAGCACCCTAGGTATCACCCCTAGCGCCTCAGGATCAGAAAACGACCCTTCACAAGAATGGCCGATTATCGATGGGTTTGAGATACTCCTCACCGCCATCAAGTCCTTCCACCATCTCGCTACTTCTGATGGGATCAAAGCCGCTAGATCATCACTCCAGGACATCCGGTCCAAGCTAGCGTTTGTGCTCGGAATCTCGGACACCCTCGAGGATATCTCACTTCGGCTCACTCTCCTCGAATCAGAACCATTGCCCCAACTTCTGGTCCAGAAGGAATATGACCCAGAGGCTATCGAGTCACCTGTACAGACCCAGTATGACGATGAGCAGGGTGAAGCTAGACCCGAAGATGTTTCCGTTTGGCTAAATATCCTGAACTCGCCTGAAAATGATCGCGAACCCGCAGAGTACAACAAAGAGATCGCATTAGTCCAGTCACGCCGCATAACAGAGCCAGCATACAGAATAGCGGCTATAAGATGGCCAAAATACGCAGAGATCTACTGGCAAAAGCTTCGACCCCAAGTCTGCTCCCTCTTTCGTATCCAAAAGTCGTACAACTTCGTACAGTGGGTTCTTGAGTATGCCAGGGAGACATACCCTCGAACATTCGGCACGATGGCCCTTTCGCCAAGATGTCTTCTCGAGCTGACTGATGCGCTCTGCAACGGATCTGTCTTACCGCTTCATATAGCTGCTGCCCTCGGGTTGCCTAACCTTTGCAGAGACCTTCTTTCAATGGGCGCCAATGTGAACCAGCCCGGTCTTCTCGGCACGCCACTATATTGCGCCCTCGTAGGCAGCAAAGTTCTCATCACCCGTACAGAGCCAGTATCGTGGCCGACTCTTCTCGTTGGTAACGACTCTGATGTCGATCAGGCGGCAACTATCCTATTGCTTGTCGAAAATGGCGCAGATTGCACGTTTCATTACTCTTGGAAAGATGCCACTGAAGAGGTATCACTAGCAGGTTTGGCCTTTTGGAATGCAATGAAGACCAAACATGAAGCAATATTTACAAACATCATCAAAGGATATGCGAATGCCACCCAAGGCTCCACTGGCATCACTAAGGGAGATGCGCTGGACTCTTCTTTTTGTCTCCTTTTACAGCGAGAACCTGTAGTCAAACGTGGTCTGCTTCATCGAACTCGATTTGCGCGCTTGCTCACATACGTCTATGACTTGACATTGGTCGACATTGAAACAGAGTCCACAGAGCATAACTGGCTCCAAGAACTGGTAGCTCGACTCATGGTGCACGCCAACATCAAGCTTTCCCCCGTGGGTGACGGAAAGGTGGACACATTGAAAGACAACAACTTTGCGGCTGCCGTTCGGACTGCCGTTTTGGACTTCAATGTGATCTTGGTGGATCGTCTGATCAAAGACCCAAGGTTCTATGCCAACTTCAAATACGATAAGGAAGAGACTCTTCTCCATATGGCTGCTGAATCTGCACAGAACGAGATTCTGGAAATGCTTATTGAAGCCGGGGCTAATACTAGAGCCAGAGACTCAAGTGGTCGCACACCACTCATGGTCTGTAACGAAGTTAGTCCTATGGCTAAGCTGATTCTCGAGCACGGTGTACCAACTTTCGATAAGGACAATGGCGGCCGCAACATTTGGCACTACTTCGCCGCTACTAATGAAGATGACATACTCAAATTCCTGTGGGACAACGATCCTTACAAGATCCGCAACTTGAACGTCGTCGATGAAAAAGGGCATACGCCACTGCAGTCAGCGTTTGCTCATGTCGAGGCTCTTCAGCAGTCTCCCAAAACCTCCACGTCCGCCGCGCCATTTGCAGCTTATTTTTTGCTCGAGAAAAGCCAAGGGTATATACGAGCGGAGGGCAATGAGAACCTGGCTCGGTGGGCTGTCGAATGGGGCAATCTGGGTCTGGTACGGCAGCTGTTCCATCTCTTTCCCCAGGCTAACGTGAATGATGAATTACTCCTCAAGTCACTTAATATGTCGGCTTCACCGGAGATGGTCTCATTGGTACTTGACAGGGCTGGACCCTCTCGACCATTCGCTGACGGCACAACGGCAGCAGAGACAGTCATCACGAATGTCAAGCTCCTGAAGGAAGGTCGATTGACTCGTAACCCGTCTTCACATCCTTCCTGTGCTCCAAGCATGACACGCAGCGCTTACATGAAGCTTCTTACCCCTGAAGTCATCAAATCGCGAGATTCAAAGGGGCGAGGTATTTGGCTGCGGTTTACACAGGATATCCTCCCATTGTTGAGTACTCATGCGCTTGCGCATCCTACATCCCTCTATTTCCTATCCTCTTTCATATGCATGGCTGTATCGTGCTTGGTCGAAGTGGGCGCCCTCGCAGACTACGAAAAGGAGAGCAAAAAATGGGCCATCAGCTGTATAGCGACGAAAGGTGAATTCTCTGTCATGCCACCGAATTGGGAGTATTGGCACATGCCGTTCGTCGCCACTATCTTGGCCGACTGGGTCACCGATGAGAATCGACAGGACATGGAAGTCGGCATCATGGGATTCTTCAACGAGGACGAGGCGGGACATCTGCTGTGGAAGCTCGTTAGCTTCCGCATGCCAGAAGTCGTCCAACTGCTCGTGCAATGTGGCTGCGACGCACACAAGCCTCGGCAGCCCCTAGATGGCAGATCGGTTTTCGAGAAATTCTTAGCTGATCAGCCTATTGACGTTAGCATGATCCGGCCCCTGTTGTACGGCACAACGCATCATCAGCTTAGGCGGCAACAACAGTATACATTCACGGAGCTCGTCCGGGTAGCCGATGAAACGATCGCTGTGGAAGTTCTCGATCAGTTGATTAATTGGGGATTGGATGTTGACGGCTTGGAAATTCCAGCGTAAGTCTTCTAATTCTGATCTTAACTCATCCTACTTCTGCCTGAGTTTACCTAAAGCTATCCTAAACTCATCCCCTTTTCCCTGGGTTTACCTAAACCTTTCCCAAACTCCCCAAAGTTTTCTATGTTCATCCTACACTTCCCTAAGTCTTGCCTAAGTTTTCCAAACTTATCCTAAACTTAGGCCATCTAAGTAACTGTCTCTCTTTAGTACTTCACCAATGAAATCGCCCGCATCATCCCCTTCATTGCTCACGATAGCGATCTGCTCAAAGAAGATCCTCCTAGGGCGATTGCTGATTGAACGTGGCGCAGATGCCTCTTTGGCACCGCCAAATTCCATCAGTGCCTATCTTCTTGCCGCTAAGCTTGGATATGTGGTTATCCTTGAAATGATCATCGAGAAAGTCGGATCGGCAGAGTTCCCCTGGCTCTCCGTCTACGAACACATGGAGGATCGCGATACTTACAATGCCTTGCAGTTCGCGGCAGCCGGGGGTCATCGTGATGCCCTCACAACACTCTTAGAGGCCACACCTTTGGCTGACAAGATCACTGCTACCAGCCCAAGATTTGGCAGAACATGCGCCCATCTCGCTGCAAAGGCTGGTTCCTTAGATTGTGTGAAGATATTGATGAGATACTCGCAACGTCTGTTTAGTGTGAAAGACCTGTCAGGAAGGACCCCTTTGTTCTTGGCAATCGTTGGTGGCAATCAAGAATTGATTCAGTATATGAAGGATAATTTGTTGGACTATGACAATCCCCAGGATATGGGCATCATCTCACTGAACCCTCCGGCCCGAAACGAGGACAACGATGACTCTGACAGCGACTCACTGCCAGAGTCATCTCACGGCGAAGCAACCCACGAGCAGAAAATCTCTGAACCAAGACAAATAGGCGCCATGATAGCAGATGCGATAGATCATTATCAACTAAGCCGAGACCCTTTGTTTAGGTCTATCCTCGACCACACCTCAAGGAAGGACTTAGGGTCTGCCATAATGCCTTGTGGAGGCTGTACCCTTCTCAGTTACACGGCAGCGACCAACAAGATCCGACCTATGCTGGAACTGGTGGAGTTGGGGTTTGGTGGTTTCGTGGCTGGGTGTGAGGAACATTGGCCGGACGGCTACAACGCACTTCTTTGCGCATGCCAGAATATTCGAACGCTGATGACAACCGATTTGTTTATCCCTTCAGATAAAGCACGCTCCTTCTTCAAACTGTGCTTAGATGCTTATTTGAGGGCGGGGATGTCATGGTTCCATTTTCCAATCTCACCGATCCAAGCCCTTTTCCACTCCTCCCAGTGCGGTGGACATGATATTATTTACCATCAGATGGGAGTACTTGATATATTCATCAAGCACCTGACTGAACATGCTCAGTTATACTGGTAAGTGATACGTAAAAGAACAGGAGGTCATACTAACAAGTAGCAGGGCGCAGATGACGGCCATTGGGGCTACTGCCGGATTCGAGTTTTCTCCAACTGAGAGCATTCAAAGGAGAGTTCTACGTTATGCTCTGAACTTGAGAATGCAAGTTACTTTGATCAATATTGACGCTACCCACAGTACGGTTCTACACGATGTGGTACATCGCTATGCCAGGGAGGGCAGTAAATCATTTGACGGTTTAGCGACATATCACAATGTGGCCAAACTCCTCATCGAAAACGGAGCCGATGTCAATGCACAAGACTCAGAACTTGTAACCCCCCTACACCTGGCTGCTGGCTATGGTCAAATGAATATGGTGCTTTCACTCTTGGGAGCGGGCGCCAACCCAAATCTTTTGTGCGCCAACGGCTCATCGGTCCTGGGGCGATCTGTTGCCCACGGCGACCTCCAAGTAACTCGTTGTCTGTTGAAAAATGGCGCAAGCCCTGTGACATTCTACAATATTCCTTTCGAAACGGTTCATGGCGATGTGGATGTCCTTCGCCGATTGATTGAGCTTGGAGCGGATCCCTACGAGGCAAGTCCAGGTGCCGGAAGTACTCTCACGAGTGCGCTCTCTGGGGGTGCTGAGGGCATGTCATTTGTACTGAATGGAAACTTTGACTTTCATCGACTTGCAGAACAGGAACCGCTCTTGCTCAGCGAGATTCTTGCTAATAGGAATTTATCGCGCAGGGAGCTCAAAGCGATCATCAAGCGCATGCCACGTGAGTATCGTGCTCGCTTAGTGAACTCCGAACCGGAGGAGAAACACACTCCAGCATTTTCTGTTATCCTCGATGATGATCCGAAGCTCCTCCAGGTGCTACTTGATGTCGGTCTGGACATTGAGCACGAGTGGCATGGGAAGGGAACACCATTGATGTTTGCTGCTAGTATTGGAGCCTTCAAATGCTTCAAGCTCCTCGTTCGTCACGGCGCAAGGCTGGCATACCTCACAACCGGAAGACGAGGTGAAGTCATCGCCAGATCTGTCACCGAAGCAGCAAAGCTCCATCCCCGTCTTCTTCAATGGGCCTTGATCGATCGTCACTATGAGACAAAGTATCTCACGCAAGTAGCACACAACGGCCCTTTTGTCCCTATCAAACCATGGTCCGGCGGACGAGAAAGGGCGGGATACAAACTTTCAGGCAGCGGTGATGAGACCCCCCAGCTGCCATTAGAGTCTATGATGGACTCGCTCATCCGATTTGCGAGGGTGAAGAGGGCTATGAGAGGGAGAGTATTGCCTGTCGACCTTTGTGAAATTGCGCGGGGATTTGAGCAGTGGTAGGATCGCGCGCTCGTCCGTTTGTGTGTTGAGAAGCCAAAGGATTCGGTGCGCATTGTCTAGAGATACCACAGGAAAGCACATCTATCTTTTGTTTGGCGGTTGGGATGGCCAGCCCAACAGCCTGTTGTATGATTCCCTGCTGGCCCCTGGGATTGCTTTGTATGATAGGACTGGATGCATTAGGTGTTGAAAAGGAACTGATAGGATAGTCACAGTTCACATGATAATTGTAATGTAGTGTATTGTAATTAGGGGTTCCCAAGTGAGACTGCAAGCTACTTAGGAGAGATAATAAATAAACTTAGGACCTTTATCCTAAACGATGAAAAAGACTTGGGCAAGTTTAGTCTAGCTTTATAGGTCTTTAGACCAGTTGATTATATCTCACCACCAGTGGCATCAGTATAGCAAAAGCCTCGCCCCATTCGAACTGAATTTTAAAGACAAGACCAGAAGGAGCCAATATTAGGGTCTTGTCTTTTGACCTTGTCGGGGTACTAATTCAATGTCTTGATGATGAACAGCGGCAGACGAGGTCACGCTACTGTCGAACCAGAAACGCAAAGGCCAGAAGGCATACCCTAATATTATCAAGAACAAATTACGTCGTGGGTCTCCTGAGACTGTACTCATGATAATGATGTAGGGTCGAAGAGTTGAAGCCTTTGTAACGTTGAGATATTCAAACTTGTACAAGATTATGGTTTCATGGGAGTGTCAGATCTCGAACGTTGCATCTCTCGAACGTAGGCGACCAAAAGAGGATTGTCGTCGATACGAGGTAATGCTGAGATCATAAGAGACATTCTAATGAATTGTGCTCAGTCGAGGAAAGCTGAAGAGATGTATCGATATGCGGGAGGACGAGGCGAAGGGGTTCATCGTGAAGCTGATGGAAGATAGCTGTTTGGTCAAGATTTACTGTACATGGATGGAACATCATACAATCGATCTGCAATATCAAGTTCGAAAGGGTCGTCAACGCAAAAGATAGCTTTGTTCTCGGCATATCGCTCGAGTATCAAGGAGAGGACGATGTTGTCATCTGAATATCGTCTTTGAATTTTGGAGAGGGAAGCTTCTTTGGTCAAAAAATGAGAATCAAAGAATTTGAAATAGACGCTGACAGGAACCGAGAGGGATATCTAATCGGTCGAGGCCAGGGGTATAGATGCTGTGTCATACATGATGGAAAGCAAGCTGTACTGGAGCTGGGAGTACATATGCCAACAACAATGCACTTTGTCGTATTTGAAAAGAGTGCAAGTGTCTTCACAAGATCTCGCATTCAGATGTAGAATTACTTTCAAGAGTTTCAGAGGGAATATTTCGGTTTGGACGAGTAACAATTTGGCTGTTTCATTATTCTGCGGCCATTTCACAGTAATCAACCATAACACCAATTTCATCAGTCAACCAATTATGTTCTATCCATAAAGGTTGTTTTAAGACCAAGATATAAGAATACATCCTTTCTTCACTTAATTCAGTGGAATTTAGTTGTATCTTTCCATCACGTCACTATCGTCATGCGCCTGCCCTATCTGGATTTGAGAACCCGGATAGACAAGTGAGCACCTTGATGGACAACCCTGATGTCTTTTCGAGTGCCAACACCACCAAATTTGATGCGATGACCTCGAAAAACAGCCAGAAACAGAGTTGATCTCGGATATTGTCGATGCTGATATAGTGTGCGTTGCATCATTCTTGCCGCGTCTAGCGGGAGGACCCTGGGGGTTTGTTGATAAGGCTGAGACGGTGAGAAATGAGTATAAGAATGAGGTCGTCCCTTGGTTTAACTCTTGGAGTCTTTAAGATGAACAAGCACTTGCTTGGTGATTGATCGCCGATGAATAGAGAAAGTCTTGAATCGCCCTGACATGGGAGAGGATACTTCTCTGATCAGTGTCAGTTTGCTATACCCAAAAAGTACCATGGATCATTGGACTCGCAAGTCTTCCATGAGAGTAATACAACAGCAGCTTGACTACCCTCAGCCACCAGCCTTGATCATCACGGAACCCGTCTCTTGTATCGAGAACTCGCCTGCTTTTGATCATCGCTTCCTTCTGTCTCCCTCGGCACCGACCTCGACCTCAACCGGGACTCAACTCAACTCAGCTTCGCCGACCGTGGATACAACATTTACCTCACCCACGTCCTCTCACAAGGTCCACGACCCATGGCCCCATTATCACGGTCTTATTACTCCTGAGTCTCAGCGAAGCCATATCCCTGAGTCCCCCCACGAGAGATATCCCGGTTCGACTTTCCATCATGATACAAACTACCCAGCCGAGTTCCGAGACCTTGTCCCCCATCCCACGCTTGAGATTATTATGACTGGATGCAAAACCAACTTGGGCGTCATTACTATCAGCTCAGATCGGGCGGGGTGACTCTCGGTTGCCCCGTATGGAGACGATGCCTGGATCCCGGGTTGCCTCCGTGTGATAGCGGACTTTGGTGTGTGGTGATGATGATGATGTAGCGAAGTAGTTGATGCTCATGATGAGATGATGTTGTTCTGCCCTTGGTGTGTTGTAGAAGGGCAGATGAGAAGACGCTTGTCTTTTACCTGATCCAATATTGGTCACTTCACCAGAGATACCTGGTGTTGAAGACAGTAGGCATTCTCACGTCCTAGCATGATCGTCATGCACAGATGTAAGTCTCCGCCGTTATCTCTTACGTCCCAGCTTTATTCTTTCTCTAGCCCTTCTTTCTCTCCGTTATTTCCCTCAAGATATCTTGTTCCCTATCATCAAGTTCGTTTGCCGCGTTAGACGTGGGTCACGACAGCTCATCGTTTCCCATGGATCAATCACACACTCCCGATCCCATTTACACTCCCACGTCGGCACCCACACCTCCGGTACCCCGGTGTGTTTCCCATGACTAAAGTCTCATCATGCACGGGCGCAATAGTCCTACGCTTTCACCAGTGCTTTGGGATATACTTTCACTGCCTTGTGTTTCCCATCCTCTCTTGGTGTAAGAGGGCCCAACTCACCAATCATTGCCCAATTTTGCTCAAGATGCATGCGCGGGATGCATGCATGAATGGTACAGAACTAATCGACTCTGAACCGTCAATGTATTGGCTTTTGTGGTCCCCATCCATTCCCACGTTGTTCTCTCGATTATCCCTCATCGATCCGTCTCACTTATGCCTATCACACTCCGTTGTTGTTGATAGGCTTGTTCATCACACTGGTTCGTCACGTTCACGTATCACGATGATGAACTAGCCCTCGCCGTGCAGCTACTACATGATTATCTTGGCTGTTGATTATCATTTCAGCGGCAAACGTTACTCGATTGTCGTTGGCTTCACTTTAACATGATCATCCATCAGACATAGGTCGTCTGCTATTGGTTGCCTCACATTATCCGTTCGTCTCGTTGTCTTGGTTCACTACCCCACTCGGCGAATAAGTCTAACTCTTATTCCTCTCACATGTTCATATCCATTCTCATTGCTTCCTCTTACACCTTCTTGCTCTGTGTGTACCCCCATCCGGTATATCGATTCTCTTGATTCGTCCACGTACAGGACAAGACGTCTCGGTAGGCCCAAAAGGGAACTACCCCGGCTTCGACGCAGGGTCTCGAGGTACAACATCCTTCTTCTCTTTCTCTTGCAACCCTAGTTCAGGCCCCTACTCACCGGTGTGGACAATGGACGAAGCTATTTTAGTCAGTCCGGCTTGAGCCGTTCTAAAGCTCTGTCGTCGCTGGGACGAACCCCCACTCCCAAGTGTCCGAGTTCCATGGAAGCATGACTTGCTTCAGGTGCTGCCTTGTCCCTGGCAGCTAGACTGAGCTATCGGAAACCGGCTCAAGCTAAGACATCTATGGGTACTGGGCATGTCTTGCGAACTACATCTGCATGCGTTACGTGGCGATACCACTACGATGTCAGCAGCAGGCCTCAGTAGCATGCCAATCCTACCTCTTCTGGAAAGAAACTGCCAGTTCCACATCTGGTGCCGTTTGGTTCGATAGGCGCAAGTCTGCGTTGCAACGCCGGCGGCCATGAAACTCATTTCGCAGTGGCTGCATCTCGGGACGGCGCGAGTATGTAGAGCTTGAGCTGGAGCTTCACGGTGGAGAGCTCTCCCTGTAGTGGAGGCTCGGCGCAACCACCATGCATCATCTCGGCCAATTACAGAAACATGGGCCTCCCACATCGTACATGGGCATGCGGGGTGAAGGTCACTTTGACTTGGGAGGACCCTGAGACTTGGTTGGATTCGAGACAAGTTGGTGATGCACATGGAGTGGAGTCACTCCCACCTCCATCCACGCCCATACCCACGCTGGATGCGATAATCAGACAACTGAGAGATGGGGTATGATGGAAGATGGTTGAGAATATGAGGGTTGGAAAAGTATAAGAAGGGCGGTTCATCTCGCTCAAATCGGGTTCTGTTCATCATCCAACAATCTCACTCTTCAACACACACACAACACTTACAACTTTTTTCGAAGACCTTCTTCACCAACAACTATCAACATGTCTCCCTGGTGAGCTCCTCTCCATCTGTCACTACCTCTTCATGGTTATCGAGCCTGGAGAGTTGTAACGGTGAAGCATCGAGCATTCGACTAACAGTATCTAGCTCTTGCTGTAACCACGAGGCCTCTGCCTGCGGTACCAGCTGCTCTTGCTGCCAGGTTAGCTCCAACCAGACACCATACCATATATTGAACAGCTTCTAATTACTTGATAGCACTAAATTCCTTCTTCCATCACCAACGACACTCGGCAATGACAACCACACTCGCAGGCCGTTAAGGGCCACGCTTCCAGGGTACGATATAGGGGGGCATCTAATGCGAGCTCAACGAGCAAGTCGGACGGACAGGTACAATGGAAAGGAAAGAAAGAAACAAGCGACATGCTGGTGATGGACTGGAACCGCCAACTTTTGATGGCAGCGCAGTTTAGAGACAATTGAAGCTTGCATGCCTTTAACATGTACTTCATCTCATGTGACATCTTGACTCGCCTTGCATGAATCTTGACAACAGTACATAGATCTCGATACTCGCGGTTACTATAGTATCGTGCATGGTGAGGATATTAGAGTTTCCTAGCTCTAGACTAAGCACCGTCACACGCAAGAGATGGAAGCAGATGATCCTTGAGAAAACTGAGATAGCCGCTGCAACCGTTGGAGGCTAAGCTGGAATGATACTAGAGATGGTATAGATCAGATGGAATCGACCCCTCTTTTGGCTTGTTTCATGGCGAGGGCCGTGGAGATGGCGTTTCTGGTTCGGATGTTGGCGTGAAGGAGCGCGACGGTCCGAATTGACATGGGCGTGATATCATTTACTCAGAGAGAGTCTGTTTGATATGAATGAAAACAAGTAATAGAGGAGTATGAGATTACCAGATTATCGTGGTGATATAGAGTAGAGTCGAGACAAAAGCAATGTTCCCCGCTTCAAGGCTGACATGATCTACACCAGCCTGTTTTACACAGGTGATTCCACTATCTTTATAGGCACCTTCAACTCCAGCCTCAATGTCTTTATGGAATCATTCTTGAACAAGGCAGTGTCTTGATAGTAAGATCCCATCGCATTTCTGATCTATCTTTGGCGATAGGATCATCTCCAGCTGCGGATCAAGCCAGATCCTACGGGGTCCATCACGTCAAAGCGTTTGATCTGAGTGAGATTTCAGTGATCGCTGCGCCATAAAAGGATTGAAACCACCTGAAAACCCACCTGTACAGCTCACTCACTCGGTGCTGACCTACCCAATACAGAGCACAACCACACAATCATCAGGAATTGTGAGGCTGTTTCACAATCATCAAATTACGTCACCGTGAATCTCCGCACTCTGCATCTTCTTTTTCAACCCGCCAAGTCATTGCCAAGTGAGGCTGTGTATAACCAGCCTCGTTCACAAAAACATCAGGCTCTTTGTATTTATTAAATACAGTCTTTATTCATGTCTTTTTTTGGTGGTATTATCTCCTGGGTTGAGAATTACTCCGTGTGGATGTCTCAGTTGATCCTTGCTCTGTTCATCTCGGATCGAATCTCGCTGCCGCTTTTTCTGCCAATATCTAATCAGCGATTCTTCTCTTATATCTGAGAGAGTCTCTCTTCTTCTTCTTCTTTCTTTACCGCTTGTTTCTTCTCTTTCTTTGTCTCCATCACTTGGCCCCCAAGCCCCGCTTCACGAACCAACCTGCGCCGCGTCCGAAGGAGTTTGACAAGTTAGATCTGTTGGTTGTGTTGTATTGATCTCGAAATAACCGCCTGATATTTTAACTTGGCAGCGGCTCTGCATCTTTTTATAGCGACCGCCTACGTACTCATCATCTACCAAGTCCCTTATTCTTCATCTCTACTCTCCCTTTTTTATTTTCGCTTCAGCGTTTATTCATCCCCCCTGTTTGAACGCCATTAATAAGAAAACATCCCTGTTCCTTTTTCCCTGGATTCTTTTTTTATCTTTTTGGCGCCAGCGCCAAGAGTGGAGAACCGGAATCTAGCAGCCGAGACGGCCCCGAGATTCACGGAGCTTCAACGGCAAAAACGACTTCAATCTTCGGACAGCCGAACTCGAATCTCACCAATCTCAACTCACTCCCTTACTATTGTATGTGACAATGCCGGATATGCTGGACCCAGGCACACCGACCATCACGCCTCCCGTCTCTCCAGGCGGTGGCGTCGAGAGGCGTCGATCACGGAACCCTCTCAAGAACATGATGCAGCATCTCACTGTGGATCCTCCCCCAGCTGATGACGACCGAGAGCCCAGGAGAGCTTCTCTCATTCGGAGGATCAGCTGGCGCAAGAGTCGCAGTCCTTCAGCGCATTCTGATAGATCGGGAGGGCAGCCGCAGGACCCTAATCTGTGCACGGCGTGTGCGGGTTGGGCGGCTGATATCGACTCTACGTTTGACACCATGGATGATTTCTTCATGAGAGCTCTGAATCCGACATCTGCGGATACGTTTGAGAACAAGGAGCATTCACTAGGCCGGTTAAAGGAACTTGAAGAGAATCGCTTCATCACAAAATGCCCCCTCTGCAAGCTCTTTCTCTCAGTGCACATTCCCAGCGAGGGAGAAGGTGATCTATATCTCTCTGGTTTCTCAAGTCGCGATACAAATTACCTCATCGACAATCAGAGCATGTTTGAGCAGGGCCACTCAGCAAAGAATAAGATTAAAGGCGTCAGTCCAGCATATCTAGGCGTGGTCCCCAAAAAGAGCGGTGATGGCGCGTTGAGCTGGGATGTGAGCGCTGATTGGTTCCGCGGGTCTGGTATGCTCTATCGAACGATGCCTGAGCCACCAAATGAACTTCTCAGCGCTAGATCAGAAGGGAAGCATTCACGTGCGAATTCCATGACCGATAATGCCGGTTGGCAGAAACGTGGTATTTGGGGTCGTGAGTTGGAGGGTGTGATTGATATGAGCATTGGAGTCGATTGGCTACGGTTCTGCGAATTCTATCACCAGGGACGATGTGGCCGAAAACCCGTTACGAGGGAGATGCCGGGTTTCAAGCTCGTCGACTGCGCAAAGAATCCTCCTCAGGTTGTCAGTGCGTCTATCACTGAGCGATTTGCGGCGCTGAGTTATGTCTGGGGAAACAAAACCACGGAAACGTGGCCCAAGGTTGTATGGGATGCTGTCATTGCGACTAAAGATCTCGGCATCAGATATCTCTGGGTTGATCGTCTATGCATGGAGGAAGTCCAGCCCGCTGAACGGATGCAGCAGATTGCGAGGATGGACGATATCTTTGAAGGTGCCATACTAGCCATCATTGCAGCTTGTGGTGAGGATGCGGATTATGGTCTTCCTGGCGTGGGATCACGAACACGACCGGCTCAGCCAAAGTACGAATTCGTCAACTCCAACATCACACTTGTATCGAGTCTTCAAGATCCACGCTTGGCGATTAAGAACTCAACGTGGTATCAGCGAGGATGGACATATCAAGAGGGTCTCCTTGCGAGACGGCGCTTGATCTTTACGGATCAGCAGATGTACTGGGAATGCGAGGGCATGTGCTGTCCTGAATCACTCATCTTACCGCTTGAGTATTACCACGATATGGAGGAGCAGCGGATGTGTGACTTTATGCGTCCTGGTCTCTTCAACGGCGTGTCGTTCGTTGATGGAAGTTGGGAACGTTGGAAGAGATTACCAGGCAAGGCTGAAGACCCAAGTACGCTTAGTATCTTCCGAGAAGCAGACCAACATATCGGAAACTACACAAGACGAGACTTGACATATGATCGAGATTCACTAGATGCGTTCCTTGGCATGCTAAGACGTCTCGAGACCACCGTCGGCCGCGGTAAGATGTTCAACATCCTCGGCATTCCCCTCTGGGCACCGCAAATGGATCAAGGACCAGCAGTCCAAGGCCTCCCACGCACCCGCGACATCTTTGCTCTCTCAACATGTTTCTGGCACCACAAAGAAGGCGTCATCGCAATAAGGCGCCCACACATGCCCAGCTGGACATGGGCAGGCTGGAAAGGCCCCGTTGATCTCTACTCCTCTATCACAGTGGTAGATCCCGACACGAAAGCCGTCCAACGCAAGCATAACCATCATCACTACGTCTCCGCCACGCACGTATCGCGCAACGATCCTAATTCTATCCGCTGGACCTACTCACCCAACATCGTCCTCGTCAACCGCGATGGAAGCGTAGCATATGACTTTGGCGCCTCAACCGCAGTAACTGGCCAGCCCCCCTCCCCACCGAATCTTCACATCCGCCCTTACGGAATCCACGTCCCTAACCCTTTCGTCCTCGACCGCGTAAAAGCCCGCTCTCACCCCGACGGATGGATCTTCAACCGCGTCAGCGTCGACATAAGAATGAGTCGTGGAGCGGGTTCAATGCGCGAGTACATTGAGCGGCATGCGCGGGGTGAACAGATGACGGTGCTGTGGTTTGTGGAAGAGGCGCTTGTTATGCTGCTTGTTGTTGAGAGGACGGAGAGGGAGGGCAGGATTGTCTGGGAGAGGGTTGGGAGGATGAGAATGGGGTTCCCGGAGGAGGCGAAGGATGTTGTTAAGAGGTGTGGACGGTTGGAGAAGATGGTGGAGGAGTTGCCGTTGAGGAGATTGGGAGAGGATATTGTTATTGAGTAGGAGTGTGTTATTAGGGTTGTATATATTGTAATATTAGGTATTTTGAGTGATATGGAGTTTGGTGAGTGAAGTGAGTAGATGCTTGGTGAATGAAGGAGTCGTAGATTTGGTGTTGGCTTCGTTCACTGTGAGTCGGGCCAAGTGCGTCATGGTGATGTTTCTGGAAAATGTTAGTGAGAAAGACCTCCATACGACTAAAATCTTCATTTTCTCATGATGAGTTGCTCAAACCACAGCCTCAATCATGAAGGAAACTGAAGTTGGGAGCCAAGCCAGTAGCACGATGGGCTTCACCATTCCGACAATCGGCTTCGCGATGAAACCAGAATCACACAGTGAGATAAAAATTAGATAATATGAATCCTTGCATGATCATACAAATCTCTTGCATCCATTTCGTGGTGAGTGAGTGCTCGTTTGGCTCAGCTGAGGTACATCGGAGAGAAGACCGAACAAGGCAAATCTGTAGCCATCGGCAACATGACCGTGTCAATGCCGCGGTGCCACTCGCGTCAAAATAGCCCGAGAGAACGGGTCATGATGAAAGGTGAGGAGTCCGATTGCGGGGACTCATGTTGCACTAAGATGATCTACGGATGCTACCTAAAGATATAAGAAGACGGCGCATGATGAGCCGACAACTACAATAGAACTATTATCTCAATTGTATACCGTAGCAAGCAGCTTTATTTCTCTAGACTAAACAATTGCAACCGCCATCATGAGTGACCTCGCAGCAATGGAGTCTGAATCTCCCAACATCCCACCCCCTCGCGGTATTCATCCTCACCCTCACCCTCTCGTACAACACTCACTAACAACCCCAGAAATCCAACTCCCATCCTCCGTCCCAACCCTCGATCAAATCCTCTCAGCAAACGACTTCTCCCTCGCCGCGCAAAAAGCGCTATCACCAAAAGCATGGGCCTTTTACTCCTCCGCCGCCACCGATCTCGTCACAGTCTCCAAGAACAAGGAACTCATCCGCAGAGTCATGCTGCGCCCGAGAATTCTGCGAAATGTCGCTGAAGTCAGTATCAAGAGAAATATCTTGGGTTTAGAGAGTAAGGCGCCGTTCATCATGTGTCCTGCTGCTATGGCGACGCTGGCGCATCCGGATGGTGAGCTTGGATGGAGTAGAGCCGCTGCTAGTGAAGGTATCTTTGAGATTGTAGGTCCCTTACCCTCTTCACAGTGAATATCTACTGACCTTGCTAGATCTCGAGTAACGCTTCATACTCTCTCCCCAACATCATCGGCGCAGCACCCTCAGGCCATCCCTTCTTCCTCCAACTCTACGTAAACTCCCACCGCCCCAAAACAATCGAACTCCTCCGCCGCGCTCGCTCCCTCGGCATAAAAGCCATCTTCGTGACCGTCGACGCCCCCGTTCCCGGAAAACGCGAAGCCGATGAACGAGCCCCTCAAGCTGTTGTTATAAAATCTGCTATGAGCGGTAGTGAGAGCAGTAAAGATGGTAAGGGCAGTGGACTTGGACGGTTGATGGGGCAGTATATCGATAAGAGTCTTTCGTGGGAGGATTTGGAGTGGATACGACGAGAAAGCTCTGTGCCTATTGTACTGAAGGGTGTTCAGACTGTGGAGGATGTCAAGTTGGCGGTTGAGTATGGTGTTGAGGGTGTTATGTTGAGTAACCACGGTGGGAGATCTCTCGACGGGTAAGTTCACCATGAGCCACTTGAGAATGGCAGTTTCTGACAGATTTATAGTGCTCAGGCTTCTATTCTAATCCTTCTCGAGGTCCGAAAGCGGTTTCCCGAAGCATTCGAACATCTTGAGATCTTCATCGATGGAGGCTTTGAGCGAGGATCTGATATCCTCAAGGCTATTGCCTTAGGGGCTACTGCTGTTGGAGTTGCAAGACCGTTTTTGTATTCGTTGGTGTATGGCCAGAAGGGTGTCGAACACCTTTCACAGAGTAAGTTTTCTAAATGGTCTTTGTGCGACGAATACTAACATTACTGCAGTCCTCAAAGATGAGTTGGAGACTTCTATGAGACTCGCGGGCATTACTAGCCTGGATCAGGCAACACCTGAGCTTGTTAATACTTTGGATCTTGACCATTTGGTTACGTCTGGTCGTATTGAGCCGAGTTCAGTATCACGAAGAGTAAGGGCTTCAAAGCTGTAGGGGAGAAGATGGAAATATTCGAGTATACCCATTAAAAGTTGATAGAGATAGAATCCCTTAATAATAAAAGTCCTATGATGAAGCCTTCAATCTCTCTTGGAAAGCCTTGACAGCATCAACTAATTCCCCATCCCCATCCAATCCAAGCCCCTTGGCTCTACTCGCATCAAACCACGGCGGCCAACTCTTGACAATCTTATACAACGCTTCATCCTGCTCCTCCTTAACATAACCCACCGCCTCTTTCCCACCGACCTTCTCAACAGCATCGAGGATATCCTGTACACTAACAGTAATACCCGGAAGATTCACAATCCTCGACTCTCCAAACTTGTCAGCCGGTATATCCCTGATCTTGATCAGGTTCTTAATGACAGTTGCAGGGCTGCAGATCCACATTGATATATCCTTCGGCACAGGGAGGACGTTAGGAATGCCCTGCAGACTCTCGCGAACTATACCTGAGGCGAAACTCGATGCTGCGGCGGAGGGCTTTCCAGGTCGAACCACCACCGTTGGCAATCTCACGATCCTTCCATCGATCAAACCCCTTCTCGAAAAGTCATTCACCAACAACTCAGCAATGAGCTTCTCCGCACCATACGAAGATCTCGGCTGCGGCAGTGTCTTCTCAGTAACATATCCCTCCTCCGGCCCATAAACAGCACAAGAACTCGAGAATACAACTTTGACTCCGGGGAGTTTATTCCTCAGAGCGTCGAGAACGTAGCGGACTGAATCAACGTTGACTTTAAGACCGAGATCGAGATTTGCTTCTGAACCGCCGGACATGAGCCCGTGGAAGAGATAGACTGCTTGGAAGGGCTGAGATGTTATGAGTCTATCGACGACAGAGGGATTGGTGAGATCTGCTGCGAGAGAAGTGATGCGCTGGGCGTGTTGAGCTGGCACGGGAGGTTCAGAGATGTCGGTTATTGTGAGATGGATTGAGGGTGAGGAGTTGAGAAGAGGAGCTATGATCTCTTGACCGATGAAGCCACCGGCTCCTGTGATGAGAATATGCTGTGTATTGGCCATTTTGGTGTTTGGTACAGGTAGGCTAGTGATTGTGTTAGTGATGAATGTGAGTGAGTTGATGTGTTTAAATGGTTGTTTGGTCGGATAAGAATGATCCACTATCGCGGGGTGGATGAGGTTATCCGTGTCCCCCGCAGAAGATGATGCGGAGTCGACGGAACGAAATCCGAGATGCACAAACTGTGGAGGTAAGTCGCAGTAGGTGGAGGGATCATCATGAAGATTGGGGGAGCAGATATGATGCATCTCTAGTCATGCTTCACTCAGACTCGTAGTAGTTATCCGATCACGGAGCGTCAGCGGATAAGAATATCTCTTCAATTCATACCCAAGCCCTATCACGTACAAACAACAAGGTATTCCCAAACAAAAACGCCCATCATCCATCCTATTGCGGCCTCATCCCATAATCAGCCTCAGGATACGTCGGAAGCGACTGTCCCGACGCATCAACCGTAAACATACTCGGATCGAACCTAAAAACCGGCGATAGCCCAAAGCTCATATCGTAGTCAAAGAACGTATCCCCATCCATGTCAGTGTACACCTGATTCCCCGGCATCACCATATCAACATGCTCAACCGCATTATTATACACCGCAGGCTGTACCTGTCCCAAATCCGGTGTAGCTAATGTAGCAGTCATGCGCTCCAGCCCGCCCGCCATGAGATTCGCAAGATGCCACTTCCCAGCCTTGAGCGATCTAAACTGCCGGACCAGATTTGTCGTGAGGTCGTGGACGCGCTGGCGCTCTATGAGATCGCTGCCGTATTTTACTGCCACTTTTATGAGGAACATGCAGGCAAAGGCTGTCATGGAGAGCATGTACGAGGGCATTCCCACGATGCCGACTGCGACGTCTGGGTCGGTTATTATGAGGTCGATGATGGCGGTTGCGGCGTTGACGGCTTGCATGGCGCAGTCGAGGAAATAGTGAGGGATCGGGGCGTCGTTGGAGAGACCGCGGAAGATGTGTGAGTAGAGATGGATCTGGGCGAAGTTGTAGTGAAGAATTGTGCCCTTTCGAGGGAATGAGCCAATTTGAGTCCATTGTTCTTTGGGGTCAGTATCAGTCGGGGATAAGGGTTGATGATGACTTACCAGGCAGTTCTCCCATCCATCGAGTATACCACTCATCCAACTGCCGTCTGAACTGCAGTATGTGATTCAGGTATACCCTCGGAATCGGTTCACCCTTATCCGTCCCAAAGAGCTCTCGAATATTTCGCAGAATACTAACCAGCATAACCTGGCCCGTCAGCCGCTTATCCTCCTCCGTCGCAACCGGCGATTTCAAGAACTGCTCCCATCCCTGAATCGACGAATCCTCCTGGACAATCGAGGGCCGTCCATACAAAGTCGCAAGGTGCTGATCACAGATATACAGTATATACCACAACCGCGCACAATCCGCCGCCTCCTGACTCTGCTCCTTGATAGCCTGGTTATAGCTATTATGCAAATTACACTCCGCCGCGCGTCGAATAGCATACCCCGAGAGCATCCAAGAAAGATCACTGAGCCAATATGAAGCAACACACATGGCGCGAAGATAATCGCGATCGATGCGGCGCTCAAACATTGACTTTTCCATGAGGCGTCGGAACTCTCCGCTGCAGATCCCGTAGATGTTGTCAGCTTTGGGATCGTGTAGTGCGGCTACTGTGAGTGTCGCGGCGGAGAGGATGGGACTTTTGCGGCGGAGCTCTTCGAGGGTCATGTATCGACAGCCGATTCCGTACATATACCGATCTAAGCGGTCGCGATATAGAGAAAAGAGACTTTCTGCATCTGCTAGCGAGAGCGCACCGCGAGCGATAAAGTCGTTGATGGCGTTTCCCTTTTGGGCCTCAGGGTTATCGGGTGATCGAAGAGCACTGAGTTTAGTAAGAGTATAAAGTGAGTGAATAGGCACATAAGGAAGCCCCTCATCCTCAGGCGTCGCTTTGGGTGAGTTATCACATGAAGGGCCGCGGAATTCCTCTTGTGATACAGAGAGATTATGTGACGTATTTCCATGGTCGTCTTTTGGTGGTGACCCTTCTTCTCGGGAGTTGATGCTTTGTAGGGGTGGAAGTTCTGGGAGGCTGAGTTTTGTCATGACTTGTCTTAGAGCGCTGTGCATTTGCTCCAGATCTTGGACCACTGATTCGGAGAATCTGAATTGTTGGTTATTATGAGATGGTGAGTGATGGAGGGTAAGGCTTACTGTGACTTTTCATCCATGATGGTTTGGAGACTTTTGCTCAAGACACAGCCTAGATTTCTCTCTGCGCATCTTCGACATGGCGGACCACTTTCATCCATCAGGCATTTGATCTACCACCAATTAACGCTCACTCATACTTTGCGGCTTCTCGGTCTCACCTTGTGTTTCCGACATGCTGCACACGCCTTGATCTTGCGTGATATCTGAGGAACAGTACCGTCATTGGACGCAACTCCCGTGATGCTTTGCCGATGAGAAGCGGTTCTTCCATTTCCATTTGGACGAGCTGGCGTCGGGGCCTGTCTTGTCAGCCAATTCTCATAACAAGACATCGAGACATACCGCCGCATCAGCTCTGGTGGCCCCAGCGGAGTCTGACCACGTTCTCTTAGCCATCATGAATCTTCTGTTTCCGTCTTGAGTCCCTCAATTGACCGTGTCGCGTGAATGAGTCGATCCTCGCGACCAACCCCTGAAGACCTTCAGATCGTCAAGAATAGCGCACTGAAGCAGGAAATCGCTTATCTCTTAGACATTGGCATATGCATATCGCAGGGATTAATACCCAGGGGATGAATTGCAGCGTTTTCGGCAAAAAGAGAATCAGTTCTTCAGGTTAAAAAGAGTCAGGCAAATGTCCAAGTTAAATGGGGAAATGTCCCCCGTTGGACTAATTACCTCGGGCCAATTAGATGGGTGCTATTGTGCTCAAGAGGACCCGTAATTTGCCTCCCCGCAATCGCTGAGAGTGCGGGGTAGCCGAAGTAGGAATTTAGAGGTTGACATTCAACCTGGACTGCCCAAGACTACTGCAGCAAGCAATGAGATGCGGGAGACTCAAATACGCGCATCTTTCGAAAGGGTTATACATATATTGTGAACTTCACTACGGAAGGTCTAAGTTCTGTTGGAAGAAGTGAAAAGACAGGGGGCATATAACATCGATATGGTCATCTACCAAGCGTAGAGTTGTTATTGGCAGTTCACTGAAGAAAATAAAGATCTGATTGCCGTGCATCTTGCTACAGACCAATAAAAGAATTAAGAGGAAGTTAACAGATATCACGAGAGCTAACAAAGAGCAAAGTCAGATGGCATCTTGGTTAGGGTTTAGCAATAGTTCTACCTTTTGACACTCCGCGTGAGATTGCGTCGAAAAGATAAAGGTTAGATAGAACCGCTACAACGTTGACCGTTGAATCGAGGAACCTTCGAAGAGTGGATGAAAATCCAATGCGTCGATCATAGCTACGTTGGCTGCCTGGTCACAGCACGCACGTCAGCGACGTCACATCCCCCCACCGCGGGGCGATAACAAAAAAGTTCCCAACTTCTCAACACCAAAACCTTGCATCACCACCTTCAACTCTCTCTCTCTCTCTATCGATCTTCACCTCAAGAATCTCAAAATGCCAAAGAAACTCTCTAAAAACCCGCTCCCGCCGAGCACCTCAACCCTCTCCACAATCTCAACAGCATCAACATCATCCACTGCCCTCCCCTCCTCCCTCGCCGATCC
>JAAQPG010000595.1:0-30297 GCA_013186905.1 Fusarium udum
GAAGATGAAAAATACTATTGAATAGCTATTTTAATTGAAAATGGTGTTATTGTTGAAAAGCAGCTGTGCATTTAATCTAAAGTCAGACATTCAGCCTTATCCGCACAGCCGGCTGTGCAATAAGCACGTGACACTAATCGCACAGCCGGCTGTGCGGGTATGAGTGCCCAACGGCCTGGATCCTTCGACTTAACTCATCAACTTTGCCTCCTCCAAACTCTTTAACCAAATCCACGACAAATCATTCCAAAGTCAACTGCTCGATTGATTCTTGTACATTATTAATCCTCATCTCACGTCTAATATCTCCCAATCATTGCGATAACTAAACAGTCATCGATCACTCTCTTTTCCTCGGCTTTGGCGTTGACTGTGCCTCGTTCTTCTCATCTCCCCAGCTTCCAACCCCACATCTTGAAGCGATCGACCGACGACACCCGCTAGAAACGTTTGACAGGACTCATCAATCAATTTGGCTCAACTCGACTGTCTCTGTGATAACTACGACTCGCCTCATTGTTAACTAACTCACCCACGACTTGCTCACCAGAAACAATATCCTTGGTGTTGTCTTTTCTCAATTGGGCAAACGCCCGTTTCTCCGACCAACCTCATCTTACTCTCAACCCACCGGCCTCAGTCACTCACTCTCACTTTACCAGTCACTGGCTTTCTCCAACACAAGATGGCGCCGAATCGCGGCGAAGACGACATAGAACGGTATATTCTACCCTTGCTATGCCGTTATCGATCCATATGCTGATCAGTACTCTCAGCCTGTCAAGGACCACCAATGAATATCCTTCTAGTTCCATGATAGAACATGCACGCCGTCCTTCAGAGGCTTATGTCAACCTCCATGCAAACATTGAAGCCAAGTACGCTCACTCAACCTCGGCACGCCCACTCAATCGTTCATCACTAACATCACCCAAGAATCAAGAATCCTCTCTGGGGTCTTCCACGAGCAAGACTTCTAGCTGATGCCGATGACTTTTGTCGAAAAAAGGAACTAGAACAGTACCGTCCACTCATTCGCAAGGGCGCTCTAGTTGCGCAGGACCCTACTGGCTATGAGGATATCGATGGAGACGAAAAGCTCGACGACACGGAGATACAAGCTCTCAGAGACGAAATCCTCCACAAGTGGCGAGTCCCTTTTGTTCTGTACTTGACCGTTGCGACATGCTCCATCGGCGCCGCCGTGCAAGGATGGGATCAAACAGGTTCGAATGGAGCGAATTTGGAGTTTCCCTATGCTTTCGGTATCGGCAGCGAAAGTATACACGACAAGCTCCTCGTCGGTCTCGTCAACTCTGCCCCTTACATCGGAACAGCTCTGTTTGGTTGTTGGCTTTCGGATCCCCTGAATTCCCGCTGGGGTCGTCGCGGCACGATATTCTTCTCGGCCAACTTTTGTCTCTGGCCTGTCATTGGAAGCGCTTTCTGCAACACCTGGAGACAGCTTTTTGCGTGTCGTGTATTACTTGGTATTGGAATGGGTACCAAGGCTTCAACAGGTGAGTTTCTACCTCTCCGAACCATAGCCATGTCGCTGGGACCTCATAGCTGACATGTGATACAGTCCCCATCTTTGCCGCGGAAAACTCACCCGCCCCGATTCGAGGAGCCTTTGTCATGAGTTGGCAGATGTGGACGGCTTTCGGTATCTTCCTAGGAACGTGTGCGAATGTCGCTGTTACGAAAATTGGCCATAACGCATGGAGATTCCAACTAGGGTCAGCGTTCATCCCAGCTGTACCCTTGATGTGCTTGATTTATTTCTGTCCAGAATCGCCTCGTTGGTACATGAAGAAGAACCGTTACCAAGATGCGATGAAGTCCCTATTACGACTACGAAACCACCCGATCCAGGCCGCTCGCGACTTATACTATATCCATGCGCAACTCGAGGTCGAACTGGACTTTATTGGCGAGGCACACTATGCCAAACGTTTCATCGAACTTTTCACGATTCCTCGTGTACGCCGTGCTACTGTAGCCTCATTCGTTGTTATGATTGCCCAACAGATGTGTGGGATCAACATTATCGCGTTCTACTCGACTAGTGTGTTCAGAGATGCAGGTGCTGACGATAACCAAGCTCTGCTGGCATCGATGGGCTTTGGACTTGTTAACTTTGTCTTTGCCTGGCCTGCAATATGGACGATAGACACCTTTGGTCGACGATCTCTGCTACTCTTCACCTTTCCCCAGATGGCATGGACGCTACTTGCAGCAGGTCTATGTACTTTGATCCCAGGCACAGGTGGAGCTCACATGGCTTTGGTTGCGTTTTTCGTCTATCTTTTCGCTGCCTTTTACTCACCTGGCGAAGGACCTGTCCCTTTCACCTACTCGGCAGAAGTGTTTCCTCTGTCACATCGTGAGGTGGGCATGTCGTGGGCTGTGGCAACCTGCCTCTTCTGGGCGGCAGTATTGTCTATTACTTTCCCACTGATGTTGGCTAGATTGCATGCCATTGGTGCTTTTGGCATGTATGCAGGCTTCAACATCGTCGCGTTGGTTATGATATTCTTGCTGCTACCAGAAACAAAACAGCGGACACTCGAGGAGTTGGACTACATCTTTGCAGTACCCACCCGTGTCTTTATGAGATATCAAGTTACGAAAGTGCTTCCCTGGTGGATCAGACGATGGATCTTGTTCCAACGAGAAGCAAGACTAGAGCCTCTGTATCAGTTTGACACAGTTGGCGAACCCGAGGATAATCACAGCAGTGATTTTGGCTATGAAAACGACAAGGCAAAAGTTGAGTTGAAGGATACCATTGGACTTACGTCAGGAGTTCAGACGACACGATGAGGTTGATGGTGGAGATTGTGATATCATGACATTTGGCGTTTGTTTACGGGAGACTTGATTTGATTTGAAGAGTTTTGTCTGTACTGTACTCTTATGATACCCTGCACGAGAAAGTAGCAAGCGAAATGGAATTGGGCCTTGTCTTTAACTAAAGGAGATGAATACCCCACGAAAGAGGAGATATGAGTGTATTAGTTTCTAGTCAAGTGACGTCAGGAGAAGACTAGTTTATGGGAAGGCATGATAATGGTCTGCATCGTCTGTGCAATTTACGTCTCTGACCGTTATTCATCAAAACCTGACGCTGAAATTCGCCGAGCTCTTTAGTTGGATGTGAGTGACGTCGTGATAGCGGAAAGTGAAGCGGGCTTCTCAACTGGACTTGTCTTGGCTCAAGGTGGGAATTCCGTCATTCTCATTCGGGGCTTCGGGAGATGATCACCATCTCCACTTGATCAACATTCGGATGGGTTGGAAAGAGATAAATTCCCAAAAGGCGTTGATGCTCAATGACAGAACTGGATTAGGAAGTGAGACGATAATGCCGAGGCCGACACGGACGTCTAATCGAGGAGACACACCGTCTCTCCATAAAAGTTCTCATTCATCCAACGTCATAATGTTTGCGCGCGCTTAGTGAGTGACGCACGTACTGTGTAGCTTCTTCTCGTTTACGATACCCGACGATACGAACTGGGGGAGTGAGAAGTCCTTGGGCGTTTCTACAGTAGAGCAAGAGCACGGCCAAGCTTTTCCGGGGATGTCTGATCGATCAGATCACGTTGCATTTTCTTGTTGTTGCTGGTTGAAGCGGAGACTGCTGATCGACCTACGTGGATTCCTCGTGAATAATGGGATCGACATTGCGTTGTCGAAGGTGGATGGGCACTGTAGGTGAGAAGTGAGACATGAAGGGTCTAGCAGATTAGCGGTTGTGAGAATGATCATGGAAGATGATAATAGCAAAGTATTATAGCAGCAAGTTGAAGTTGAAAGAAGTAACAGAGGAAATGCGGTTGGTGGAATAAGCCGAGCGATGACCCAAACTGTCGGTGCTCTCAAGTTCTGGTAGGGTTACACTCCATCAGCTTGTAGCAAAGACATAATCTTGGCACCGGGAGATGAACCGAATTTAATGTCGCCTTGCGAATAAATAGGGGGACATAATCAATATCAGCTTCTCCTCAACTCCTTTCATATATCCGCAAACTCTACCATTTCAATCCACGATAAAATCTTAAAAAGAAAAAAAAAAAAAACAATTCACGGTCTCGACTCTTTTGAAATCGAAATTTTGACTTTGACTTCCATCACAGTGGATGGAGGTCAAGGCGTGAACTAACTAGCGAGCGTTTTTTTCTTGCCGTCACCCTTATTCTGACACGTTGACACAGGCTAATGCGGGATACCATGACTTGAGGTCACTTCGTGCCTGCAGGGGTAAACATCATGGTTCGTTTTGTTTGTTTCTGAACCAGTGGCAAGATGAGAGGGGTTTGGAGCAGGAAATAAGTCTTGGTATGGTGGCTGTGAGTCGAAGATGCATCATGGAGTAGAAGATGAAATGGCCCAAAGAAATATCCATAGGCAGCATCATAGAAAGCACCTTCAGCATGCTCTTCAATATCAATGTCAGGATCTTTGATCAGATTACACAAGCCCGTTTAAAGATACCGACGGCCAAGCGCTGCGGCAGTTGGCGGCTTACAATTTGAACAACACCCTCATTCTCTGGTGGCGTAGACGCTAGAATTCCCGGGAATGACGAAAAGGAAAAGTGGTTGGTTTCGTCTTGTCTTCAATGTCTTAATTGCGCGTCAATTATCCAAAGGTGTGCTAGTCGGGGATCAACAACACAAAAAGGAAACTCAGCCGTTGAAGGCACGAGAGGCTAGCCGTTAGTCTACGACTTGTTGAGCCGCCATCGACCCTTTGTAAGAGTCGAACATCGAATAAGAACTTTTCGTAATGATTCTCGCCATGTGCAGCATGCCGAACTCTTTCAACAGCATTCGAACTATCACAGATCAAGGAGAACTCGTACCGTGTTTCACTGTGACAGTTGCTGGCGTCAAAACGTCAGCTCCCGATGTGGGATCGGTATATGGACCCCTTGAGATCTCTGGTGTAAATCTTTGCCATGAAGGGCCGCCTCGAGAACTTGAAGCTTTCTTGGTGGATGGCGCTGGGTGGAATAAATATGGAGAAGATACAGTTAGATGTTAACTTCTGGTGCTTTGCATCGATGATTGAGTGATCTCTCGTATCGAGAACCGCCTCTAGTCTCCAGTTTTTGTTATGTTTCTTCCCTTGCTTGGGTATGTGTCTTCTGATCATGGTAAAGATGTTCCACTTGCGGCGTAAATGGAAGGCCTGTTGGTGGTCGGGGATGTTTTAGACGTGCAAACCGAGACGTACACAGACTTCGATTGTCAAAGCTGTGAAATGTCATGCATTTGTCTGCCAAAATCACGTTCATAAGCCCACGTCTCATCCTTGGTTGAAATCCTACATATTTCTTGTCATAACAAAAGGCTGCACTGTACTCCGTACAGTACAGTATTTCGCGTATGTGTTGAGTTTTCGGCCGCGTAGCACCCCAGCCCGATTTGGAGACATGAAACAAAGGGGTATCTGAGACCAGCCTGTCAATGGTTGTTTGTGGCTGCCGGGGGGCGGCGCCTCCCCCTGGCTCGGCGTTGAGAACCGCTGCCGTTCTGAAATATTACTGGATAAACGCCGACATTTGGGGGGCCGGGTGCCCCTGAAGCCCGGCATACAGCAGATGAAAGGAAAAAAGTGACAGAGGGCAGAGAAAAAAACTTGCAGAGGTGCCCAGTGTCTGGGGACCCTGTCGCGGATCTTTTTTCAGCTGATAGGGCTCATGATCCAGCGAGAGGGGAGCCCTGAGGGCCCTAATGCCACAGGACCCAATTGGACTTGGTCCATACCTAGAGAGAGAAACTTGAGTGGGTGGCTGGCTTTTCGCCATGACTGAAGACGCGCTGCTTGTGGATTCACGGCCCCTAAGTTCTCCAGAGCCATGACCCGCCCGTAAGTGGGAAGAAAAAAACAATCGGGGACCCCTTTTGTTGCTGACGGTATCTAAGTCCCGGCTTGGTATTTCTAGGATTGTGCTTGGATGGCAAGGCGGACAAACCTCAAATAGCAACAAAACCTGGCCTAGCTTAGTACATGAGGAAAAAAAGGAAAAGCACACCATGATAGTGGATGCCACAGTGTAATTTTTGAATATCTCGCACTCACACGAGCTTGAGCAAGAGCCAAGTCCGACAGGGAAGGAACAAGGAACACCCACCCAATCCATGATCCCCGAATCCTCGTTCGTCAATGATTGACTTCAACCTCTCTTTCTAGTTATTCCCTTTCCCTCTCTTCATCCTCTTCATCATTTCTCCACCGACTCTCGTTCCAGTCCCTATTATAACCACGGCCCTCCCACCCCGGCCTAGGCTTGCCCTTCTTTTGAAAGCTTCCCATCTTTTGTTTGTTTCCTAGCTCCTAGGTTTGATCTCCCTCTCACTCTCGCTTCCTCATTTTCACCTCAGGTAGCACAAATCACCACCAACTTGTTCCTGTTCGTCTTCGCTGGAGAAGACTGCAGATCACCTTCGCTCTTTGTTCTATACCTGCAAAAAAGAGGAGGAGAAACACTTGGGATCGTTGTAGCGTTTTGTCTGCATTTATTTCGTTGAATCTACTACATCATCGGCATACAACACAGCATTAAGCCGAGCATTGGCATATCTAGCTTGGAGC
The DNA here is from genome assembly GCA_013186905.1 of Fusarium udum. Taxonomy (NCBI): domain Eukaryota; kingdom Fungi; phylum Ascomycota; class Sordariomycetes; order Hypocreales; family Nectriaceae; genus Fusarium; species Fusarium udum. The sequence goes on from JAAQPG010000595.1 coordinate 6,607, forward strand.
AAGTCTTCAGCAGAAAGATAATCAATCCCCATTCCTACCTGACTCCTAGACACCCTACGAGCGCAAGCAGATCATTGCGGATAAGGATTTGATATCCTACCACCGTCTCACATTCTGCTAGCACTGCACGCACGACCTCCAATCTTCAAACGCCTATCGGTTTCATCATCGGCCTCGACTCACGCCAAAGGGTTGGATCACCTCTTGAATCGAAGTATTCGGGCCACCACATCGAATACTCCCGCACTCTCAACTCCCTGGTTGGAGTTTTATATATAACTACACACGAGAATGGTTAATCGCCACGTTTCTTTGTCTCCCCGCAATTCGCGTCACTCTCACACAGGCTTCGTTCCCCTTGGTGGCACAAACAGCAATAACGAAATGAGCGACGGTATTCAGCTCACGCCGGTCAAGAGCAATACCTCTGCCCGGAGTGGTATGAGGAAGGCCGATATGCCTCAACCCTCTACCATGGATAGCAACTCTCCTACCGAGGACGAGAAACTCACCGGTCAAGGTCACCGCGGCCGTCGAAGGAGAATGGGCGATGGCCTCTCTCGCAGCGGTACCGGAGGAGAGGAAACCACATTGAACCCAATGGGTAGACTTTACTACAAAATCATCGGCTTCTCTGTTGTCACCAGATACCTTGTATACGTCGTCCCCGTCGGTCTTCTATTGGCCATTCCCCTGATTGTCCTCGCCACCATTGGCAAGAAGGATGGCATTCCTGTTGGCAAATGGAACGGAGATGGTGACAGGTCTGGCGATGATGGCCCTCCGCTCTTCAAAATCTTCCTCTGGGTTCTCATCATGTGGCTCTCATGCTGGATCGCAAAGGTTGTTGCTTGGTTCTTACCCTCGCTCTTTATGTTCTTTACTGGCGTCGTCAGCAAGGGTACTCGCAAGTACGCAACTGTCCTCGGAAACCTCATCCTCCCCTTCTCCTTCTTCTTCTGGGCCTTGGCTTCTTACGTCACTTTCAAGAACCTCTGGATGGAGGAAGATAGAGGCAAGAACTACGTCCCATGGGTCCGCACTATGGGCCGTGTCCTTGGTGCTCTTTTCGTTTCTTCAGCTGTCTTCCTTGGCGAAAAAGCGATTGTCCAGCTGATCGGTATCTCCTACCATCAGCGATCGTTCGCCAACCGTATCAGGGAGTCTAAGCGTGAGGTTCACTTGCTCGGGCTTCTTTTCGATGCCTCTCGAACCCTCTTCCCTCTCCATTGTCACGAGTTCGCTGATGAGGATGCCATCATTAATGATAGCATTGAGGTGATGCTCCGTGGTAAGAAGGGACACAAGCGCAACGGCTCTGCCACCCCCATGAAGCTCATTGGAGAGGTTGGCAAGATCGGAGACAAGGTCACCTCCGTTTTCGGCAACCTTGCCTCTGAGATCGCCGGCCGACAAGTTTTCAACCCCAACTCCGCTCATTCCATCGTCATCGAAGCTCTTGAGAAGACTAAGTCATCTGAGGCAATGGGTCGACGTATATGGATGTCTTACGTTGTCGAGGGTCACAACTCACTTGTTCTGGATGACTTCCAGGAGGTTCTTGGACCTGCTTACAAGGAAGAAGCTGAGGAATCATTCTATATGATCGACGGTGACGACAATGGTGATATTAGTCTCGATGAGATGGTCCGAAAGGTTGTTGAAATTGGTACGGAGAGAAAGGCAATCGCCGAAGGTATGAAGGATATTGGTCAGGCTCTTCAGGCTTTTGATAAGATTCTTCTCGTCGTCGTCCTGCTGGTCGTTATTTTCGTTTTTCGTAAGCCTCACCTCAGAAGTGTGTTTTGAATTTCACTGACAATCCCCTCAGTTGCTTTCTTCCAGAGTAGCTTCATTACCACTCTCACCACTGCCGGAACTACCCTGCTTTCTCTGTCTTTCATCTTCGCGGTTACTGCCCAGGAATTCCTCGGTTCTTGCATCTTCCTTTTCGTCAAGCATCCCTACGATGTTGGTGATCGTGTCGACATCAGTGGCACCAGGATGGTTGTCAACAAGATCTCCCTCCTCTACTCTGTTTTCCACCGACTGGACACCATGCAAACAGTTCAAGTGCCCAACATTCAGCTCAACAACATCTGGATCGAGAATATCTCTCGTAGCAAGGCCATGCACGAAACCGTCGAAGTCAACGTTTCTTTCGACACCTCATTCGAGGACATCGAACTTCTCCGCCTCGAGATGGAGAAGTTTGTTCGACAACCCGAGAACGCTCGTGACTTCCAGCCTGATCTTAGCATTAGCGTAGGCGGTGTTGGTAACCTCGACAAGCTCCTGCTCTATGTCACCATCGCTCACAAGTCCAACTGGCACAACGATTCCGTCCGCGCCAGCCGCCGTTCTAAGTTCATGTGTGCACTTGCCCTGGCTCTGAAGAAGGTGCCTCTCATTGCTCCTGGTGGCGGCGGCGAGCCTCTTGGTGGACCTACAAACCCCTCTTACTCTGTTACTGTTACCGATGAGTTCGCCAAGAACAGCCGTGAGGAGGCTGCTAAGGCTACTGATGAAGCTCGCATGGTCCCAACCTCGAAGCAGGAGAACACTGCAGAGAGCCAGGCTCAGGCCGCCGAAGGCTTCAACTCGCGCCCCCCTGCCGCCGGCCTTGGTGTCTGGGATAATAGTGACAACCACACCCTAGGCTCTCACGATGATGAAGTCAACCGCAACCGCGACATCGAGCATTTGCGGACTGATCTCAAGCGTGAGAGCACTCGGGGTCGGCGCAAGGCGGGTGAGGCTATTCCCTCACTTTCTCTCGAGACGGCCCCTCGTGCTAGCATCACGTTGACGCAAGCAAGCCCTCGCAGCCCTCACCGTGGCCCCTTCGATGAAGAGGCTGAGGCTGGCATGGGCCCAACGCCTTACCATTCTAATCTCTCTGCCGGCCCATCTCAGGGTTCTCAAGGCTACCAGCCATATGCCGGCTCCAGCAACCAGTATAATGTCGCCCACCCCCTACAAAGGCTTGGTCAGGGACCGCCTCAGGGGCCACCTCCTCAAGGACAACCGCCCGCTCCCCAGCGCTAGTGGACCTGGAAGTGAGACAGACGAACTGTAACGGCTGATCAATGTGTATTGAAAGTAGTAATATTGGGGAGGTTATTTGCGACGGAACTGAATTTTTCTATGTTAATATTCGGGTTACTCGAGAGACTAGGGCAGTCATCTCCTTTCTTAGAAATCAGATTGGGTCATCCGTATGAAAAGACTGGGCGGATGTATCGGTTTATGAAACCCAGCCAGGGACTGCAGAGCGGCAGCTCTCAATATTCACGAAGTAAAGAATCTAGATTATTATTACACTTCAATCAAATATTTTGAGGATAATTGTTGTTTCAAGAAACTTTGCGTCTGCGGAGGCTACTAATTTAGCAAACGTGCTCTGGAGGTGGGACATCGCCGTCCTTTGCTCCCAATTCAGTCTTGAGAACACGTCCGAAGAGTTCCAGCAGGACCTCGAAGCAGACCTTGGTGATGGCAGGATCATAACGTCCCTTGCTTAGCTCGTCACGGATGAAGGCGTGCTGAGCCCACGCAAACTCATAGAAGCTAGTAGGGATACCAGCTTCGCGAAGCTTGACACGGATTAGATCGCGACCAGCATCAGGGACATGAGTGTCCTTTACACCAAAAATCATGGCAACCTCTCCCTTGAACTTGTTGAAGAGATCGATGGTGTGGTTGCTGTTGGGAGGAGCGGTTGATGAAGTGTTGGGCGCATCATAGGGGCCGAGTGTGCGGGAGTGAATATCGGTTGCGAAGTAGGCAACGCAAGCAGAGATACGAGGGTCAAGCTGTGTCGAGCTGTTGAGTGATGAGAAGAGAAAATGTTAGGTGAAAGACTTACAGCAGCGCGAACGGCCAGATGGCCACCTAGACACATGCCTGTAGCTCCAATACGGCCTGTGCAGGTGGGAAGTGAGAGGAGGTAATCGACGGTGGCATATGAGTCGGCATCATAGGACTCGAGGGTCTATAGCAGTTAATTAGAGTAAGTCAAAGTAAACAGTGCTGGCTGTCCAGTGAATACCTTTTTGATCTTGAACTTGTTGCCACGATCAGTGTCCTCGGCGTCGTACTTGAGGGGCTCAGGACCGGTGAAGTCATGGTAAGATGAAGGTGCAGCGACGATGTAGCCTTGACCAGCGATCTGACGAGCGAAGCGGGCAACAGGGCCAGTAACTGGAGAAGTAGAGTGAGCTTGCTGTGATATTGATGCGAGTATAATGTGAAGACTTACCTTGGTAGATCTCGCTGAAGAGACTCACGCCAGGGAAGCGCCTGGATGAAGGTCAGAATGATGCAGAGCAAGAGGATTCAGGAGACTTGCGCATTAGGATATCCAAGAATAGTGGGATGAAAGACAAAGATGCCTGGTCATGAGTGTAAGCTTCTTGTATCACATATCATGAGAGTTGAGCTGGGCATACGCATAGTACCCTCCTTGCCATTGGCAGAGGTCGGGACATCGACGTGAGACTCTTTGATCAACATTTTGCTATCTTGGGACTTGATATTTTGAAGGTTCAAAATTGTAATGATGGAGGTTATGGATTGTAGTTGCTTTTACGGAGTATCTATTCAACCTCATATCATTATCAACTTCCCCTCGATGCCCCTCGGCGGGGTGTTACATACATCCTTCAAGTGAGACGCCTCTGATTGGCCGAGACCAACATCATTCAAGCTTCATAACTTGATCCGTCCGTTGTGGCACCGGGACCGATCCCGCCAGCACCCGCTATAACAGGAACCAGTCTCATGAGTAAGCAATAGTAAGTTCTTATTAGCAGACGCAGCTGATGACATGTCTTGGACACCTAAGTTACGGTGCGTGTCCTAGGGCAGCTGCTGCAGTACAATGTGACCGCTTTTTTAAACACCGAATCACAGAAATAAACATGTGGCAGGGGTATAGCTAATTACCGTAGAGCACCTGCATAGGGAGGTGCTTCAGTGGGACCTCGACTGCTAATCCGCCTTCGGACCGTCGAATCCTAGGGGAGAAGAGGTTCGTTCCAGTAAATAAGTACGTACCTCACAACCCCATCATTCGTCGTCACAAGGATCTATCCTGTCCTTCCTTGTCTCTGTCCAGGTGGTCACAACTTTTTGGTCGTCCGACTGCTCTAGTTCTTTGCCCCAACAACTCTCGATCCTGTTTCTGACTATTTTCTCCCTCTATACAAATTTAACCAAGGGACACTTCCTTCAGCATATATTCTCACGATAACATAAGCTCATCATATCGAGGGTCGCCACCCATACTTCATCCACGGATGCACGCCCCAGCTCTCGAATAAACCACCTCTACCTACACCTACTCACGTCTACTACATTTCTCCTTGATATATATCAATCGCATACCATGAACGGCCATTTCTCTGCCGTCGGCGAGGCGCCGGGGGCTGGAAGCTATGAGCACGGCGTCCAGGTTATTGACGAGGATAAGGAGTTCAAGTATGTACTGTACAGCTGTCGAGTTGTTCCCCGCCACTTTGTCCGTCATGATGTCTACAGCACTGACTAACCCTACTACACTACAGCACCCACATCAATGAGTATCTCAACGTTACCGATGTTGCTGCCTCTGGCTTCAATTACCATCTTATCTCCGTCTTCGGCTCCCAGTCGACCGGAAAGTCGACCCTCCTGAATAACCTCTTCGGCACCGACTTTTCCGTCATGTCAGAAACCGAGCGTCGACAGACCACGAAGGGTATCTGGATGTCTAAGAACAAGCGCGAGACGAGCGCAGGCACAAAGATGTCCGACAACATCCTTGTCATGGATGTTGAGGGTACCGATGGTCGAGAGCGCGGTGAGGACCAGGACTTTGAGCGCAAAAGTGCTCTGTTTGCGCTCGCCACCAGCGAGGTCTTGATCGTCAACATTTGGGAGCACCAGGTTGGTTTGTACCAGGGTGCGAACATGGGACTTCTCAAGACCGTTTTCGAGGTCAACCTGCAGCTGTTCCTCAAGGACAAGCAGTAAGCCAAGCTCTACGGTAATCCATTGCTTGGGCGATTACTAACTCGACCTAGGTCAACCCCTAGATCTCTACTCTTCTTCGTCATTCGCGATCATCTTGGCACTACACCCCTGGGCAACCTCCGAACCACCTTGATTCAGGACCTGACTAAGATTTGGTCGTCCATCTCCAAGCCTCAGGGGCTCGAGGGTTCGCGCATCGAGGACTACTTCGACTTTGGCTTTGCTGCTCTGCCTCACAAGATCCTCCAGGCTGATAAGTTCACCGAGGAGGTCCAAAAGCTTGGGTCGCGGTTTACCGCTGGACATCGACACGGCAAACCTGGTCTGCACGGTGACCAAGAGCTTGAGGGTGGTCTCTTCCTCCCCGAGTATCACCGACGCATTCCTGCCGATGGGTTCTCCGTTTATGCCGAGGGCATTTGGGACCAGATCGTGAACAATAAGGACCTGGATCTGCCTACCCAGCAGGAGCTTCTGGCTCAGTTCCGTTGCGACGAGATTTCTCGAGAAGTTTTGATTGACTTTGACGTTGTAGTCACGCCCCTTGAAGAGAAGCAGAGCGAAGCTTCTAAGCTCGGTGTCCCAACCGTTCTGCCCGATCTTGGCCTGGCTGGTAACGATGCTCGCCAGAAATGCATCAAGGCTTTCGAGGTGCAGGCAAGCCGATACCATAAGGGGGTCTACGCCCGCAAGCGACACGAGCTTGAAGGCAAGATTGATACTCGCCTGAAAGCACTCTACCAGGGCCAATTGGCCGCCGCCCACAAAGCCGGTGTTACTGCTTTTGGCGAGGCTGTTGCCAACAAGGTGAAGGCTGGGCAAAAGGCTGGTGGTAGCTACGAATTTGCTGAAATTGTCGCCAATGAAAAGCGAAAGACACTGGATATCTTTGGTGTTGAGGCTCAGAGCTTACTCATTGAAGGTGTCTCATGGACTAACTTCGAATCGCAGCTCAAGCTCTTTGAGAAGGAGCTTGACGAAGAGAGCGCTAAACTACGAAAAGAAGAAATGCGACGACTTGCGACCCGTGTCGAGCGCTGGGTCAGATCTCGACTTGGCGATGCCGTTGGTCTCGAGTTCAACAAGTTGGGCAGTGGCCGAGCCGGCGGTGGTGCCCCCGAAACCGGCGAGAAGCCTGACATCGAGAAGGATCTCTGGGACAGAGTATGGAAAGTCTTCACGGGCATTGTCAAGGAAGCCGAGGTTCGATTTGCGGAGCGAGCTAAGAGCTTCGACGCTACTCAGGAAGAGGTTGAGATCGGCACATGGCGATTGCGCCGAAAGAGCTGGAACGCCCTTCGAGAAAAGATCGAGGAAGAGGTTATGGAGGGCAATATTCTGCTGAAGCTCCGAGAGAACTTTGAAGATAAGTTCCGATACGACGAGGCTGGTGTACCTAGGATATGGCGTCCCAGTGACGATATCGAGGGTATTTACACCAAGGCGCGAGAGTCTACACTCACCCTTGTTCCTCTTCTCTCGAGATTCCGACTGTCGGAGACATATGGCCCTCCTGACTTGCCAGGCTTCGTTGGACCTCAGCCCAACGGTGTCCAGGCCAGTGATGAGGAGGACCTCACACCGATTGGAGGTATCGACGAAGAGGATGGCAAGAGCCTCGAGGAGGAGATGACGGTGCTCAGCGAGGGCAAGCGCCAGGACCTTGTTGTACGATTCAAAAAGACTGCTGATGGAGTTTATGTCGAAGCTAAGCGAGGTGCAATTGGTGGTGTTGCTCAGGTTCCTTGGTACTTTTATGGTTTACTCCTTGCCCTTGGCTGGAACGAGATATTGACTGGTAAGTTTTATCCGGCTATGATTGGCCTTTGTGTTTTTGCTAACAAACGGCGTTTCAGTTCTGCGAAACCCCTTCCTTTGCCTCCTTATCCTGGTCATCGCCGGAGGTACATATGTTGCATATACGCTTAACCTCCTTGGTCCTATGCTCTCAATGGGCAATGCTGCGATGACCCAGGGTGTCGAGATTGCGAAGCAGCAGCTCCGCGACTTTATTGCCAACTCTGATACAGCACGTCAGGCTGTTGGCATGCCTGCGCGCGAGGATAGCGATAACATTAGCATGGATACTTTGGATAGTCGGGGCAAGAAGGCCAACACGACTTCCACGGAGAAGGATGACATTGACGAAATTTAATGTATAGGGGTTGTGTATGAGTCTGAGCAGTGGCGCCAGGCTTTGTCGAGTATGATTAGCGAACAGGATATAATGTCTACTGTAAAAATAAAAGGAGAATATGTTCGATTCACGCCCAAGTGATTTCCAAAATGTCCGGACTGTTGCAATAAATTCGTTCCCAAGTAGATTATAGGGGTATCTAGAATGCTTCCAAGCCAGCTGACGTACCAAACCAATTGCCTAACTCCGATGACTCCTTATCCTTGTCCCCCGAGGTGAAGTAATCAGTGAGCCTACTCGTCTCACCGTCATCCTCGAGTGGCCACTCAACCTTGACACCATTTCCCTTGGCCTCAAGCATGTCCTTTGCTGTCCCCCAGCTGAACCGACACTCCGGCCCCCATCCGAACACAGGATGCATGTTGCCCTTCATCCATCCAACGCAGCGTCCGTCAGATGGATATCCTGAACCCCATGCCATTCCCTCACCATCCTTCTCGTCTTCGTCTGCCCTCTCTTCAAAAAGAACTTCGAGCGCAGCATCACGAGTGACCTTTGCGCATACCGATGCAGCACTGACGCAGGCGTATAAACTATCGGCCTTCTTGGCAACCGTAATTTTGGCTGTGGGAAACACGCGCTGTAGCTTTGCTTGATATGCTGCGGGTTGGCCAATTGTATCAACATAAATCTCCTGGATGTTTACGCCAAGCGCATACACAGCCTTTATAAGATCGACCGTGGCGTCCATAGCTTGTGCATTGAGGTTATACGCATTTGTAGGTCGGTACATGTTCGCGCCGATATCTCTTGCCGATAGTGAGGCCGTTGCCCAACCACAAGAATCGTGAAGATCCGAGCCAGGCGTGCAAAGTGTGCGCATAAGGTCTGAGCGAAAAGCAGGGGTGAGGACCTTGGAATCGTCAAAGTGATGCTTCTCGCGAAGTAGAGAATCAGAGACATCTATAGGGAGGAAGAAGACGCCGTAGACCATGGGGCCGAGAACGGGGCCACGTCCGGCTTCGTCGACACCGAGGCAACATGGGGTTGCTGCGGACGGATCGGAAGGGTCGCTGGGGAGTAGAGAGGAGGGGACGGCGGAGAAGTGGTTGAATGATGAGCCTGAGAGAAGGGCTTCGCCGTGGACTGAGGGTGGGATATAAGTTGTTGAGGAGCGGGTGACTGTCTCGGGGACGTCTTCGGCTGGTGAATCCGTCATTACGAGATATTTTATGGCAAAAGGTTTAGTTTATTATGCTGTAAGTTGAAATTTGGGAACAGATTCGTCAATTGATCGTTTTGATACTTCTGGTTGTCATGGAAGTTGAAGTAAAGAGAAAGTTAGTGGTGAGAGTTCCAGGAGACGCGTCTAGACGCGTTAAGCACCCGACCCAAGCCCCATATTTTATACAGAGTAAGTTATAGTGCCATTAAACTCTACGGATACAGGCACTTGACTACCACAACCAACGGAGAGGAAGGCATAGCAAGCTCCATGCTGTAGGCCATGGGAGATATACGATTGCCTTGGCCTAACTTATGTCGGCTCAGCTAGTCATTTAGAATTGTATTTGATTTTCTTGGAGTCATGTCATCTGATATTGCCGTTGATGCCTGTTGAAAGCATGGAAGTAAACAAGCCACTGCACGCACGCACGCACTCACTCACGTACACGACGCCACTGCAAGTCAAGCCACATGCAGCTGCAAACTGAAAGTACCAAGTCAATCAATCACCTCAAAGATAAACATAACAGATTGATTGAGCTCCTGATGAAGTATAGATAAATAAAACTTGAATGGTTTATCTACCACAAAGCTCGTCTCTCACTTTGAACTCCACATACAGTTAAAGGAGCGAGCAAGTTATGGCCTATCATGCAAAAGGATACCCAAGCCCACTGTGCTCATGCCAGATTTCACTGGTCAAATCAACTGTGACCCTCTAACACCCTCCCAGCTCCAGGCGGGGACCACACGATTCCAATTACTTGGGCGCGCCGCTTAAAAGTAACCACTAAACAACATTCACAACCGCGTCACTGGTCGCGTCTTTGTTTCCGATTCTCATTGTATCGCACCCATACATTTTGACATCGCGATAAGACATTCCTTCTCACAAGAAGAAGACGGCGCAGCATACGATTAGGAGGAAAATAAACGAAATGGCACCCCGAGGCGCAAGGCGCAGCGAAGTTGCTGAACCGCAAGCCATTTACAAGCTCGGCGAGCGTGGTCGGTAAGTTCATATTGCGCGTTTGAAGCGCAAAATTCTATCGTTCCCTGTGTCTATGTAGGGTCTAATTGTTTCTTGTAGCAAAACTGGTGTCGAGTTGATAGACACGGGTAATCGCGACGAATATGGCATGCAACCTTTGGACGACCTTCTTTCTTCTCCACTAGAAAAAGAAACCGGATCTGACCAAGGATACGATGACGAGGATGAAGCGCCAAATAACAAACAATACGAGAGCGAAGATGATGAGGACGAAGCCGGCAGTGAAGATATGGATATTGAAACAAGTGCGATCGCAAAGGCCTACAACTATAAGATGATTTGACTGACAACATTCTAGTTCCTGGGCCGGGACCTCAGACTGTACTTAGGGAAAATAGGCAGTTTCCCATCCCTCGAAGTCGATCGCCCGTCAAGACTACATTAATGTCTTCCCCTCGACGAAATCCGAACCTCGAACATCTCTCTTCGCCCACCCGGCCACCCTTTTCCAACGATCGCGACGCTACTGTGACCCGGAAAATCGATTTTGGAGCAAAGCCCTCTTTGCGCGGGAATGCTACGGCGAATGGAGTCAACGGCAGCACTCATGAGGAGGAGGACGCTGATGAAACGGAAGATGCGCCTGAAGCCAGTGAAGCGGGCGACGTTGGGGATGACATGGACCTTCTCGATAAGTCTCTCGAATTGGTCGACGATCTGACTAGACAGTCTCCAGAGCACGAGTCAGAACAGGAATCGGAGCCTGAACCGGAGCCGGAGCCTGTTAAGACAAACAAAGCATCAGCCAAAGACAAGTCACAACGTGCAGAACCAGAACCTAAAAAGCCAGGGAAACGAGGAAGGCCAGCGAAAGCCAAACCAGTTGAAGAAGAGCCCGTGGAGGAGGAGCCTGTTGAAGAAGAGCCTCAAGGGATCCAAGAGCCAGCCAAGGGCCGAAGGGGACGGAAACCGAAGCCTGCTGTTCAACCTAAGAAGTCAGCCGCTCCCGAATCACGGAAACGACCAGCGCCAGAGGAACCAAAAGAGGCCGAGGAGCATGAAGAGTCAGACAACGAAGCCTCAGTTCCCGAACCTGAACCTGAAGAGTCCCCCAGACAAGCCAAGAAACCACGAACTGAAGCTTCAAACCCACCAAAACCAGCCAAGTCAGCGCCCGCAGCCGAACCAAAACCTAGGGGGAGACCTGGACGAAAACCTAAACCACAGACCACAGGTGATGTTGGAGATACATCAATTGCAGCAATTCAACACAGACCTCCAATGCCCAAGAAGCGAGGCCTGGTATCTGTTCGTCATAACCCCGACGAAGTTAAGACGACAAGATCTGGGAGACACTCATTCAAACCCCTAAATTGGTGGGCAGGCGACAAGGTGGTTCAGGAGGAGGAGGAATTTAAGGATGTCTCCGGCCGTGATCGCTTTGTCTTGTCAACTATTAAAGAAATCATCCGCGCGCCTCAGGAAGAGCCGCCTACAAAGCCTAGGACAAAAGCTCGTGGAAGGCCGAAATCCAAGGCTGTGCGAGAAGTTGAAGTGGTCGAGCCTGAAGAGTGGGAGCTGAATCCTGGTGTTGTCAACGCTGAGGTTATCTTATGGGAGCCTGAGCACGAGACGAATCCTCCCGGAGACGAAGAACCTGTTGAGGTTATGGAGGATCGGGTCGCTATATCGGGTGAAGCTATTCAGACCCGTGTTGTTCAAAATGTGTCTTTCCGCATGGCCAAGACACTCACAACCCCTTTCATGGGTGCGGGTGTTGTTGATCTACCTGCTGGCTCTGAGAAGAGACCAAAGAACTCGCGAAAGATGCATATGGTCTTCTTTGTACATACTGGAAAGGTGCTTGTCACTGTGAACGAGGCTTCATTCCGACTCAGCGCTGGAGGCATGTGGTTTGTTCCCAGAGGTACGTTAACTTGTTCCCCCCCCCCCCCTTTTTTTTTTCAACGTTCAAGTGACTAACTGTGGATTAGGAAACTACTACAGCATAACAAACGACTACGATACAGATTCTCGCATATTCTTCACTCAAGGATGTGAAATATCAGCTCAACCAGCAGAACCCGATCAATCACAAATGTCCATGATGGCTTAGGGCTAATTAATATAGTGAAGGCTGTGGTATGTTAATGGTGAACTCTTATCACCTTGTTTGATCATGACACAGACGACGAGTGTACTTTTTTTTTAACAACTGTTTACTTGGGAGCATCCTTGGAAGTAAAAGCATGAATACGGGGGTTCATTATGTCGGATTTGCCTTGAAGGAGACGCCCGTTGACCGGCTTCATGATTTATGTTCGATTAGGGGCTTGTTTAGTTGTATACCATTCATGACAGATGAAATTCCAATTTTGCTGCAAGATTCTTGCAACCATATCTGAACCACGACACCACTGTTGATTTATTATGAGATGATAAGTATTGTTCAGAAGCACCTTTCCGAGTCTTGGAAAATTGTAGTAGACTTAGATAAATCTCAGATATTCTTATTCTGATATCGTATGACAATAGTTAGAGAGGAGTCGTTATAAATCAAGATAATCCTTCCCCAAGCATATGCAACCCATGATTAAAACTCCTCGCTAAGAAGCTTCTTCAAAGTGGTCATTTCCTTATCCCATTTAGTGATCTTGGCTTGGCTATCTTCCAATTTGCGGAGCAAGAAGTTGATACGTCCTGCTGTCTCTGCTGTCTGACGAGGTAAGCTGCCCAGAAGAGCTAATTCGTTTTCAACCTTCTCGATTGAGCGAGCTTCGGCCTTGGACGAATCGTTGAGAACATCATAGTCCATCTTAGCTCTAAGGACACGGTCCTGTAGAAGGACCGAAAAGGCAGCTTGGTGCAAAGGCTTGCTAGCTGTGATTGTCATGGGTCGGCCCTGGTGCGTCTTAACCGCAATGAGCTCGGCGCTGACGAGGCTATCAATGGCGGCATCGGCATTTGAGGCAGCCGCGGGTGCTGCGGAGGAGAATGGCGAAGAGAGTGTGACTTCGTTATAACGTAGGTTGGGGGTTTGAGCAAGCGACTTGATAAGATGCCAAGCCTGTTGAGAAGAGAATTTCTTATCCTCAATCTCTGAGGACTTTCCAAGAAGGTAGATACGAACAATGTCAGTAGCTGTCTCAGAAACAATCTCTTCCATAGCTTGTTTGGGAGATTGCCCAGTTCGTAGGCGCCGGGCGAGGAACTCTAAATCTGTGAGTCGGCCACCAAGAGTGTCGATGCACTGGTCAAGCTCAAACATGTTTGGGCGTGGAACAAGTGATTTTTCAGTTTCCTCATCTCCTTGCTCCTTTCGTGCTTTCTCGTCAGCGGCGAGTTGATCCTTGAGCCGGCTAAGAACGAAGTTCTTTGCTACCTCGGGCGCTAAATCACCAAGGGAAACAGTACGGAAGAGTCGGTCAGGCAGTGCTTTATCCAAGGGTTTCGAGTAGGCCGAGTCAGTGGTGAGGAAAATAACATGGGCGATGTTATTTTGCACGACGGTCGCTGCCCACTCAGCTATCTTGTCGTAGATGATGCTGTTTTCCTCGCCCTTGTGGAGGTAGTTATCGATAACGACAACAGGTCTACGCTCAGGATGAGCTTCCAGCCAAGCATCCTCAGACAGCTTGTAGTCGCTATCTTTCTTGTTACGAGAGCCAACAGCAACATCTTTGAGGGCGCCGGTAGTGGTCTGCATGATCTTGGTCAACTGAGACTCGAGAGTTTCCGAGAAGCCAGCCTTGACTCCCGTTGTGCTCTGAACAGCAAGGTCGATCATACTGCTCATACTGTTGGCCCATGAGAATACGGGACGATAGCCAACGGCTGTAGCCAGACGTTTGATAGTGCCCGCCTCGCCCCTGGCCTCGACAATTCGTCTGCAGTCAATCTTGAGCACGTTCTTTCGGCCTTCCAAAGCTTGATCCATCACCATCTCAACCTTTCCTGAGCCCTTGGGTCCAGTAACAACGATGAAAGTGTCAGATGTTTCATCAAGCCAGCCTTGCACTTTGTCAATTGCATCTCGTCGGTGATTCCAGACTTCCTCGAGGCCATCTCCTCCCTTGGGTTTGGTTGATAAGCCAAAGTTGCCAGACTGTTTCTTGAACCATTTGTAGATTCGAGAATCCTTGAACTCTAGAGAATGCTGAATATGAAGCTTGATGAAGAATTCCCGAATAGGGTCGAAAATCAGAACCGAAAGACCAGCTACGAGAGCAGCAAAGACGGGTATCACAATACGTGGATGGTTTGTCAACCAATTCCAAATACTATGAGCCTTGACGCGTTTCTCGAAGGACAGGCGAAGTTTAGTTCCATCCTTGCCACCTCCCAAGACCTCGTTGACAATGAACCCATGCATACAGTTGCGAGCCATAATTGCGTCTCTTGTTACAGGAAACATGACATGGGCATATCGTGGTGTGACCTTTGAGTCGGTTGGCTGTGGTATAATGTCTGCGATTTTTCCATATTTGCGGAACAGGGAGTACAGCGTCTCTTCTGGGAGCTCTTCGGGGGTGTTACCGGGAGTTGGAGGAACAAATTCGATTTTGACAAAACTGGTAGGGTATCTGTACAGGTCTTCTAACCATGGTGTGCCCTGTACGAGACGAGCGTTGACAGGACGGAAGATGGAGAACCAAGGTTTTATGGGCTTTTCTTTCAGTCGACTTGCTAATTGAGCTGATAAATGAACAGAGTCAGTAAATGCGTAAGGTGAGTTCCGATAGAGCAAAATATACCTTCAATTTCGGCAGGGTCTATGTTGGAGTCATGCATGAATTTGACATATGCACCTCCATCCTTGAGCCGTGGTAAGATCTCGGTCACTTTTATTGGTAAGTCTTCTGGAATGGCTGTCTTGACAAGGCGAATTGGGTCCAGAATGCCTAAAGAGGATGATTCGAAACGCCTGAGTAAATCCGATACGTCGTTGTCCGACTTCCAAGGACGCATGAGAACGCTGCTGAGTTTGAGAGGAAAGATATCTGAGTTCCATGTCAGTTCACAAGCAGGCGATGGCTCGGTTATAAGAACACTCACTATCGAAAAAGAGAATGGCTTCATTCGATTGCGTAGTGATATGGCCACTCTTGTCAGCACCTTCTTCGGGTGCAATTGGGGGAACCGCATCCTCGGGGTTGACAACTGTGCTCTCCCACACACGGCTAACAGGTCGATTTATCGCATTTTGGCCGAGCCGTTGTCGAAGAGAAGCTGCTGCGAAGCCACATCCGAGGGATCTCGATGATATGAGGGGCCGGCGGGCTGCGAAAAGTGCCGCCGTCGCAAGACCTCGGCTTGGAATCATGATACTTCGATCCCAACAGCGCGCATACTGCAGCAAGTCAGGTTGAGAGAGGGGGAGATTCCTCGAGTTCGTGAAGGGATCAAGTTTGTTAATTAGGGTAGAGATTGGCAGGAAGGGCTACTAGCTTGGAGCTTTCGCATTGCAGCTAGCTTCCTCCAATGAGGTCATAAGCTGAGAATGGCAGTTGAGTCTCAGCCTGGACTGCCTTGAGATGAAGAGCTACCATGAAACACGTTGTATGTCTAACAAAGAATTTTTAATCTCTATTATTCCCTGAGATTTAATCTAATATTTAATTATTCTACTAACCTAATTACGATAGAAATATACATATACCTAAAAAAAAAAAAAAAAAAAAGTATCTGTTTCTTTTTTGACCAGTGGCTAAGATGCCTAGAATGCCTACCCATGTGAAGATCAACCCCACCAAGCAATTTATGATCCGATATAGAGAGAGATCACAAGGATGCTTCAATTACCTCACAGAACCCGCTTAGGAAGTATTCTATTTAATGATGAATATGCCAGAAAGGGTAAGAGAATTACTGTTTCGAGCTTCCTGTTCGTAGTAGTCTTTGTTAACCTCCCATCAGAAGGCAGTAGGTTAGTAGCTACGTAGAGAAACACATGAAATCCGGTTATCAGGGCAGACATCAAACCCTTGACAGGTACATACGTTAGATCAAAGTATAATACTTAGGCCCGGAAAACGGCATACTACGTTTTGGATGATAACTCTGAAGTCCCTTGTTGAGCAGATCTCGTCGGGAATACGGCAGATCTATTTTTCCTCGACATCCCTCTCAGCGTCGCATTTCATCACCTAAACTCCAATATCCAGAACAATCTGCGCTCCACCAAGACTCAAGTCAAATTATATCACTTCAACAACTTCAATTGGACAGTCGGTTCTCTATCAATCAAGATTTAGGCTTCAATCGCACCACTCCCTTGCGACTACTCCATCTCCACCAGATTCCGCGCTTTTTCGCATCAACCATCACCAGACTCAAACGAGATATTCAGTTGACACGACCACTTATAAAACGTCGCAATGGGGTGGCTATGGTCTTCAACACCTCCCAGCGATGGCAAGTCAGCTGCGCCTGTCAAAGAGGCTCCTCCTGTCACATCAACATCAACAACCGCAACCACAACTTCAGATCCTTCAACATCAGCCCCATCCAATTCCAATACCGATCCCGAAATCCAAAAGTTTATCGATCTATTTGAAGCTGAAAAGAACGCAAAGCCCTCCGCAACAGAAGACCAACAACAACAAAACTCCTCCTCTTCCAAAATACCATCATGGCTATCTCTCAAGAAATCCACACGATCATCCACCCCTACGCCCGCCGATGTTCCTCCCCGCGACGCTCTCTCCGAAGCCTTGCTCCCTACAGACATGTCCTGTCGTCAAGCCTTCGACCAAGCATGGGCATGCAACTCGATGGGTGGACAATTCAATGCCGTGTATCGCTACGGTGAGATGAGGTCATGCAGTGAGCATTGGGATGACTTCTGGTTCTGCATGCGTACCAAGAGTTACTCTCCTGAGATGCGGGAGAAGGCTATCAGGGATTATTATCGTGCAAAGGAGTTTACAAAATATGGCCCTGGGAAACCGAGTAGTGAAGATGTCTGGGAGAGTCGAGAGGATAAGGTACCAGAAGGGACAGTATTTAATGAGCCTGTTGAGCCACGAAGTTGATCAACTTGCTCTTGTATCAATAGAGAACTTCCAATTTCGTGACCAAGTTCTGTAATCATCCTCGGCTGGCAAAGATTGCTAGCAACCTTTCCTGAGAGTATGTGGTCCGAATCTTACGGGCCATTCAGAGACTTCTTCTCCATGGCGTGGTGACAACACACCAATGTTACTTTATGATACATGATGAAGCAAGATAATGGATCTTCGTCTGTAGAAATACGGGCTTTGGGTCCTCCTTAAACATATTTATGTGAGCCCAGCCTAAAGGGAGCAAGACAATATCTGACCTTGATATAGGGTGTTAAAATAAACTTAGCAAAGAAGTCACCTAAGCTTAGGTTAGATTTACCTAAACATATTTATCGCTTAGGGTCAAGGTCATACGTTTCCCCCCCCCCTAGCCCAGGCATTATCATGTCTAACTCAAGGCATAAACTTGACCAGTTATGAAGATATGAAGATGTTGTGTGGTTAGCGCAAGGTTCTGAGGACCAGGAATATAAGAGTTGAGTGCTGCGACAATCACAACTAACGAGAAAGACATGTCACAAAAGGCATAGGCAAAGTAGTTATTGTGAATATCTTGATTCATCGATTCATTAAAATACATTGGGTAAAAACCACCGAGCTTTTTCATAACCGTGAAAGTCGCAAAAACAAAACAGAAAAATCTAATCTCATCATATCATCCCATGAGACCCCTAGCCTCCGCATTGTACCATTGGACACATGACAACTCTAGAAGTCGAGACTGATATTGGGGTATCAAAGAATTTAGTCGACCTCCTCGACGGTGGGACCATCGTCACCACCAGCACCGGGAGCACCACCAGGGCCGCCAGCACCAGGGAAGCCGCCGGGGCCACCGGGCATGCCACCAGGAGCACCCTCACCACCAGCTCCGTAGAACTTCATCATGATGGGGTTGGCCTTGCCCTCGAGCTCCTTCTGGTGCTCCTCGTACTCCTCACGAGTAGCCTGCTGGTTGTCATCGAGCCACTGGACGACCTTGTCGATCTCGGCAGTGAGAGTCTCCTTGTCGCTAGCCTCGATCTTCTCCTCGACCTTGGGGTCGGAGAGGGTGTTACGAAGAGAATAGGCGTAAGACTCAAGACCGTTCTTGGCAGCGACACGCTTGCCCTCGGCCTCGTCCTCCTCCTTGTACTTCTCAGCGTCGTTAAGCATGCGCTCGATCTCCTCCTTGGACAGGCGGCCCTTGTCATTGGTAATGACAATCTTATTGGACTTGCCAGTGCCCTTCTCGACGGCGGAGACGTTCATGATACCGTTGGCGTCAAGATCGAAGGTGACCTCAATCTGGGGAACACCACGGGGGGCAGGGGGGATACCAGTGAGCTCGAACTTGCCCATAAGGTTGTTGTCCTTGGTGCGTTGACGCTCACCCTCGTAGACCTGGATAAGAACACCAGGCTGGTTGTCGGAGAAGGTGGAGAAGACCTCGGACTTCTTGGTAGGGATGGTGGTGTTGCGAGGGATAAGCTTGGTCATCATACCACCAGCGGTCTCGATACCGAGAGAGAGAGGGGCGACATCGAGAAGCAGGATCTCGTTGGTGGCCTTGCTGGAGGTGTCACCGGAGAGAATCGCGGCCTGGACGGCAGCACCGTAGGCAACAGCCTCATCAGGGTTGATGGACTTGTTGGGCTCCTTTCCGTTGAAGTAGTCGGTGATGAGCTTCTGGACACGGGGGATACGGGTAGAGCCACCGACGAGGACAATCTCGTGGACAAGGGACTTGTCGATCTTAGCGTCGGTAAGGACACGGTCGACGGGCTGGATGGTGGATCGGAAGAGATCCTGGCAGAGCTCCTCGAAACGAGCACGGGTGATGGAGGTGTAGAAGTCAATACCCTCGAAGAGAGAGTCGATCTCGATGGAGGTCTGAGCAGAAGAAGAAAGTGTTCGCTTGGCACGCTCGCAAGCAGTTCGGAGACGTCGCAGAGCGCGGACGTTGGTGCTGAGGTCCTTCTGTTGATAGTTAGTATTGAGTACGTTGCAAGTGTCCTTTTGAGCGACAATGAGATTTGTAAGCAGACAGGTACTTGAAGGACATGTCGCAAGGGCCACAGATATAGTCAGAGTCTCCCATGAGTGTCTTCTTGTGATGTCTGGGTGTCTCCTGGTGCTTGACAAGAGAAGCATGATCGCGACAGGCAACTTTGCACGGTGCACAGAAGTATGTCTTGTTGGCGACAGCCTCCTGCTGCCGCAATTTGGTCGCTGGTGCTTGCTTAACGTTGTTCCGATTGTTGCGAGCACGGAACTCCGGAGTTGGATTGACACGTAATGCTTTCTGGTAATTCTCCTGGTAAACGCGTTCTCGTTCTCGCCTCTCCTCAGCGATAGCCTCAAGTTGCTCAGGTGTAAAGCCCAAGCCCTCTGTCCATCCCTCCTATAGGGGACTGTGGGTGCATAGGCCTCTCCAAGGGTATGACTCTTGGGACCATGGTGTGTAGTGGCCCAGTCCATACGTCTTGTCGGTGTTGGGAAACGGCCAGAATATAGCACAGAAGGCAGCTTCCAGTAGTAACATGAGAACATGAAGTTGTGGATGGTGCTCAACTTGGGGGGTGGGGCAGGAGACAAGTAACGCAGAGTGAGTGAGCGTATAACCATCCTGCCTAGCTTTCCGGACACCTGCAGGACAGCCTGAAGAACCGACATCGCATGTACGATGTTGAAGCACGCGTCTGCGTACACCGCCGACAGCCGCAGTGCCAGAACCGATATAAATAGCAGGAACACAGCCAGGCTTCTCGAAAACGAGGAGGTAAACACCCCAGAGACCTCGAGGAACTTCATCAGAGAGACTCTTGAGCTGGACAAGACTGGGAGGAGTTGCTGTAGAAAGCATGTCTGAGAGCTGGGAAGGGCATGATAAACCAGCAAGCTTGAGAAAAGAGCCAAGAGTAGCAAAGTTTGGGAAGACATGTTTGTAGCAGGGGTGTTTGTAGTCCGGAATGTTGAGGAGGCACCAGCAGAGCAGAAAGAGAACTTTTGTAATGTGTGTCGGAGCGTCGGCCTGTTCCATGATAGAGAGAACGTGAACTGATAGTTGATGGAGATCCAAGTTCTGAGTGCCAGACCCATGCCAGAAGTGGTTTTATCCCATACTGTTTCAATAGGAAGGCGTATTCTGAGCATTGCTGGCAATTCATGGCAGGACTGAGCTGAAAGATGGTGGACATGGCAGGTATGACTGGCAGTACTGGTAGGGATGGCAGGTAAGGTGTTCCAGGATGGCAAGTGCTGAGGTGCAAAAAGTTTGTCTGGCAGGAGCGACAATTGAGCCAGGAATACCTATGCCATAGCTAATACCATAACAGGTAATAACCATGCGAAACAGGTAGGCTAGCAGGAGTGACGCCAGCGACGACAAGCATGACGGCGAAAGGGGAAGGAGCCATCTTGAGTAGGAGCTCTCACATGCAACAGCTGGTGTGTTGAAAGAAGGAAGGTGAGAAGCCGTGAAGCTGAGGAGAGAAGTTTCCGAATTGTGCGAGGACCAGAAGACCAGGAGAAGGCGATTAATGCCTTAAGTCATGATCACATGACCGACCATAGACAGTGACTCAGACTCAATATCGTGACCCTAGAGTTAGGAGTGCAAGAATCGCAACAAAAAAAATTGAATACGAAACAGGAGAAGGAGAAGAGAAAAAGGAAAAGATCTTAAAATACCTTGTGTTTCCTTTTGAATTCGTTTACGAAGTGGTTGACCAGACGGTTGTCGAAGTCCTCACCACCCAAGTGAGTGTCACCGGCAGTAGACTTAACCTCGAAGATACCCTCCTCAATGGTAAGGAGAGACACATCGAAAGTACCACCACCAAGATCGAAGATCAGGACGTTGCGCTCGCCCTCAACCTTCTTGTCAAGACCGTAGGCAATGGCGGCAGCAGTAGGTTCGTTGATAATTCGGAGAACGTTGAGACCGGCGATGAGACCAGCATCCTTGGTGGCTTGACGCTGAGAATCGTTGAAGTAGGCAGGGACAGTAACAACGGCGTTGTTGACAGTCTCGCCGAGGTAAGACTCAGCGGTCTCACGCATCTTGGTGAGGATCATAGCAGAGATCTCCTCAGGTGTGAAGGTCTTGGTCTCACCCTTGAACTCGACCTCGATGTTGGGCTTACCACCCTTGTCGACGATCTTGAAGGGGAAATGCTTCATATCGGCCTGAACCTCAGGATCGGCGAACTTGCGACCGATCAATCGCTTGGCGTCGAAGACAGTGTTCTGAGGGTTCATAGCGACTTGGTTCTTGGCGGCATCACCAATCAGACGCTCGGTGTCGGTGAAACCGACGAATGAGGGGGTAGTTCGGTTACCCTGGTCGTT
This sequence comes from Fusarium udum, assembly GCA_013186905.1. NCBI lineage: Eukaryota > Fungi > Ascomycota > Sordariomycetes > Hypocreales > Nectriaceae > Fusarium > Fusarium udum. The sequence continues at coordinate 28,373 of JAAQPG010000595.1, forward strand.
GGCGATGATATCACATCTGGGGTAAAGAGTTAGTGTCATGCTCCTAATGCAACTCATAATGGGTTTTTAGGTATAAAACTTACCGGTCCTCACGGAAGATACCCACGCAAGAGTACGTGGTACCCAAATCGATACCGACGGCGGGAGCCATTTTGTGTGATGTGTGTGGTGTTGTGTGTAGAATGCGTAGAGATTATGTCGTAGAGTAGGAAGAAAAAGGAAAAGAAAATCGCAGTTGCTTCAATGGAGGATCGCGGGTTATTTGAAGACTTTTGAGAGGGTATTTGATTGTGATGATGTTGTGAGAAAGAAAGACGGAAGAGAGCGAGTTGAGCAAAAGGATCTAATAAAGGCGGGTGCCAAGGTTCGATGCGGTTCTGCGCTGTTCCAAAGGAGCCCACTTTGGAGAGCTTCTCTGGTGTTGCAGGGGGGTCTACCACTTTCTGGGCGCTGCTAGGCGTTGCTGGGGGGCGTGCTTTGGAGGGGCGATGAAGAAGCGTCTAGTAGCTGCGTGCACCTGGCAGACAGGCAGATCTGGGTTCGCCCCACTAAAAAAACTGCGTCCCTCAAACGATGCGCAACCTGAGATGGATCTTTGATTGCTTCTGGCTGATTCCTGATGAGGTATCAAGACACAAGAGCTCATTGTGTTTATTCCCGTAGCTTCCGCCTCTTCTCTCTAGATCTCACAGCTTCTCCTGGTACCCCGTGCCTTGTGCCTGATTGTCCTGTGCTCTCATCTTACTGATGTCATGTCCTCATAAACTTTTTGCTTCCCAAATCTTCCAGCGCGGGGCATCCGGGCAAGGATTAGAGCTTCATGTCCTGACTACATCCCTTTCAGCTCAGACACCACCTAGACATATGTACTGACTACTTTGCCCCACCAATCGACCTCATGTTGGACGGGTAGCTCCCTCTTCGTGCCCCTCCTCAGACGGCGCTCCCTCATCTTCTGTCGCTCTTCTCTCCCTGGGGTTTAGCACTGCGAAAACTGTAGGTTGCCTCTTCATCATGGAGCGTCATAAAGGAATCTGGATAATTTTGTGGCAATCACTGCGAAAATTCTGATTACCGAGACTTTCGCAAAGTCGGTTAAACCTATTGAGATTTGCTCCGAAAGAGTCAAGAATGCGCCTGTCCGTCCAACCAGAAAGAGGTCAGGTCTTTGATACCTTGTCATGGTATCCAACAGAGGATGTCCAGGTGGTGGCTACCGCTACTTGAGTCAGCTTAACTGATTGGATTGCATAGCGTGCGGTAGGCCTGTTTTCCTGCTTGGTGAAGCTTCAATAGTGGTCCACGTATCTACAGTAGTATCAGACATTATCTTATCACCATGTCATGGCCATCAATTGAATCGCATGGTGTCTCTCAGTCAGATGTCTGCCTCCCGAGCCTGTACAGTGACCAATGCTTACTGCGGGATTCATCATCACCGACAACCCTGTCTGTATCTCGATCGTAAACTTAGTAGTCTATCAGGCTGAAATCGATGACCTTGTTGGTACCAGCAAACCAACATTGAAGCTCAATTGCTCGCCGTATGTCGATAACCGTGGTGAAAGCATATGATATTTACGCAGTTGACCCATTATTTTTCTCGACGTGGATCCAAATCTCCAAACCCTTCCTTTATTGTCTTTCCTTTCCGTTGCCTCCATCTTTTCAGCAAACTGACTTCGTCTTCCTAGCGCTTCCATGGCCCTCTGCGCACCCACTTGGGCTCGCGACACCCCAAGGCTGAGGCGTGGCGTAGGAATTCGAGGGCCCTCTGCCCAGTTGCTTTTTATCTGGGCATGTTGGTTGTCAGGCAACCGGCAGAACCCTGAGGCCCTGATCTATATTGAAAGTTCTACCAGTAAGTGAACAGAAGGTTAGCTGTAGGGACAAAAGGTGTATTATTAGCGCAGCATAATTGCTAG